>JABUQX010011500.1:67500-109844 GCA_015478945.1 Trachelipus rathkii | reverse complement strand
TTCTTCAGATTGTTTAAGTGGTCTTCAAAATCTTTTCCCAGAATTAAAATATCATCAAGATATGCGATTACCTGGGTCCAATCAAAACCCTTCAACATTAGATTAACCAACCGTTGGAAAGTGGCTGGACTGTTGCTAAGACCAAAAGGTAATCTGACAAATTCCAGATGTCGAGTAGCTGTAGAAAATGCAGTTAAAGGTCTGGACTCTTCATCTACGGGCACGTTGTAATAGCCTTTCGTCATATCAAGGAGGGAAAAGTAGACTGATCCCTTCAGACTATAAATATAATCTGCAGCTATAGGTAACGGAAAACTATCCTTAACGGTTCTTTGATTTAAAGCTCGATAGTCTATACAGACTCTCATTTTACCATTCTTCTTCACAACTGGCACTATTGGACTACTCCAAGGACTATTTGATGGTTGAACTATTTTTTGTTCTTCTAACTCGGTTAATTCTTCATCTACCAAAGCCTGTATTTTTGGATTAAACCGCCGAATTTTTTGTTTGATGGGTGTTTCGTCTGTTAATTTAATGTGGTGTGCCACCTTATCAGTATATCCTACATCATGTTCGTCCTTACTTATTATGTCTTCAAAACCTTTTAAAACTCTGATGACTTCTTCTCGTTGTTTTTGAGTTAAATCTGTTTCGTTCAACTGGAATCTTTCTTCCAATGATTCGTGTTGCTCGGTTACTTGGTTTTGTTCCAATGTACAAACACTCTTTACTTCTATTAATTTATTTCCCTTTTCAATTAATTCCACTGCTTTGGCTATGACAATTCCAGACTGCAAGTGTATGTCTTCATCGCTCAGATTAATAACACTAACCAAAGTGTAAGGGCCAGAATTTACAGCATTAGACACCAACAGTCCCATATTATCCAAATCATGATTAACTCTTTCTGTTCCATACAAATATGGTTTCTCTATACCATTAGGCCAACTTAATTCTATAGTATTTACATATCCTGTCTTGATTGTAACATTTTCTTTCAATGTCAATTTTATGTCATCCAATGATGTTTCATTTCGACCAGAGGAATACTTCATGTTCTTGAAAGTGGCAAGTTAATTGATTTTCTTTTATGTTGATATTCAAACAATGTGTTTTTATGAACCCTATACCCAGTATTATGTCATGTTTTGTTTTATCGCTAACGATAAATCGTTCCTCTTTTACTAAGTAACCTCCCAAATAAAATGACACATACACTTCACCACAAGTGGGCTCACAATCTCCATGAACGCCTATTAATTGTATGCTGTTTTGTTTTATTATTTTTAATCCTAGTCTTTTAACAACGTCCAATGACATCAGATTCACCTCAGCTCCTGTGTCAATCAAAGCCTTAACAGTTCCTCTTTTTGTGTCCAAAGACACATAAATACGTTTATCACAAATTGCCACTGCAAGGTTTTCTTCTTTAACACCCTTATTACCTTGCTTTTCCAAGGGTGTTATTCGTTTTCCGATTGTCTTGCACCTCTCATTGCTTCTTTAAATTCAACACAGTCCTTCATTAGATGCTCCTGACCACAGTAAGGGCAACTTAATGTTTTTATGGTTCTTGTTCTTTCATTATTGGCGTTAGGAGTGGTTTCTTGTCTTCTGTTTGAACTGTTTGTGTTTTCTTGCTGCGATTTTCTGTTTCGACAGTCTGTGACCTCTTTTTCCGCAACAAAAACAACAATTGTTTTTCTTATAACATCTTTCTTCTTGATGACCTTCTCGTTGACAAAAAGTGCACTTAGGTTTCTGATCTTTTTCTTCATCCAATCCTGTTACTTGTATTTCCTTTTTCTTTACTGTCTCTTGTTTGTTCTGTCGTTTCTCTTCGTTTTTATTCGATTTACTTTGGCTGAAAACATTTTTCCACGTTGTGAGCTATTTCCACCACTTTATTTACATTCATGTTGGGATCCGATAGAGTGGCAAACTTAACTTTAGCGGCTGCGTCGTTGTTTAGTCCATCCATGATCTTCAATTTCTTCATTTGTTCATATAATATTTGAGCACTGTCCATGCCAGCCAATGCTGCAAGTCTATCTAGTCGCATGGAATAATTTATTATTGATTCATTCTTGTTTCTACTAGTCGCCCAAAATCTGGTAAGTAGCACATCTTGGCTAGTTGTCAATTGCTTTATTATTGCTCTCCTTCTATAACTTCGTATACTGAATTCTTCCACCCTCTATATTGTTGTATGCTTCCAATATTTCTCCCTCCAAATAGTTACCCAATACCCTGCTCCAGGTTTCTGGTACTTTTGAGTACGTGTGTGAACAATAAACTTCGAATTCCTGAAGGAATTCCTCAAATTCCCACCCTGAATCCACTGAAAATTTTAATGGTGGGGGTACTAATGTTCTGGTAGCATGTGGGTTGTATAGTGTTAGGTGTTCTGGTGTAGGTGGTAATGGTGGATTATTTAATATTTCGTCTCTAATTTCTCCGTCTACTACTGGTGTTGATTCCATGAATCCTCCTACAGCTTCATCCAATCCCTCATCAACTTCTACCTGTGTTACTGGTCCTCCTGAATCAACTTCTACCTCCTGTTCGTTCTCACCACTCTGGTTATCCATTCTAAATTATTATGTTTATTTCTCAATTTATAATTAATACACTTGTAAGTCTTAAGTGTGCTTGTAAATTTTAAGTGTTGGGAATGGAGTGGGAACCCCACACACACCCTCCTACCAAAGAGGTAACCCAAGGGAAAAGGCAAAAACAGGAAGGGCCCCAAAAAAAAAAAGAAAGGTGGGAAAAACAAATACAAAATCGTAGGGCCGCAACAACCAGCACGGACTGGTTATGGCACCATTTTATTTTATTATTGTAGTAGTGCACAGAAGACGGCCTCAAATATCTGCACTACCCAATTAAAATTGCCTAATTTAAATCAAATAAACAGTCACTCCAATTGTGGATAGTGGTACAATAAACTAACTGATCAATGCGTTGTGTCTAATTTCTTAAACCTACCATCAATTTATTAAATAAAATAATGAAGCGTATTAAATCATTATCCTTTAGTAACTAGTTTGAGTAAAGTAGCTTCTGTAGTTAGTATTTTCAGAACTGTTTACCCCAAGGTTGAACCTCGAGAACTTCAATAAATCCTAAAGTTACAAGCAAACCATTCGTATATGTAAAATTTGGAATGATTTCATAAAAGTCCTTCTGTTAACTTATCGTTTAAACGAAATATCAACTACTCAAATGAATTCAATAGTAGTTCAAGAGTGTGCTTTCGAAATATCACTCGAAAAATTCAACAAACCTCAAAGTTCTATCTGAGTATTAATTAAACTAGCCATACCAACTTTCAAAATATAAACTATTGGTATAATATCCGACCTCAAAGCTAAACAATTATAATCAAGAATCAAGATTTCTAAAGTCCAATCTCAATAGCCTTGCTCAAAGTTATCCACAAATTCAAATATGAAATTATTAAAATAAACTCAAAGTATTCAAGTATAATTCCGAATTCCGTTTTCAAAACAAGTCAAGATACCATGTGTTTCAATTTAACCAAAATATTTCAACTATCAAAGCATTTAAATGTTCAAACTCAAAATAAAAGTCCAGGTTAGGAAAAAGTTTGGTTCCCAAAATCAAAGTATTGTCAATGTAAATCAATTACTATTAATTAAATACAAATCAATGTGTATTGTCCAATCTCAAAGTCAATTCAACTTATGTAGCCCGAAAACCAACCTACTGCATCAAAACGTGAATTAATTTCAAAGATGTCGAAAGTCCACAGTAATTACACCTATCTATCATAAGTCGATTCTAAAATATCAAAAGTCTAAGTTAATTCGAATGTAATTCCAAGAAAGTCCAAATTATTCAAAATGTAAACTTAAGTAAATCTAAATTGTTCAAACTGTAAGTTGATTCCAAAAATCGAAGTCCAAATTATCAAAGTCCAAAATCAATTCAAATCAGTCAAGTACAAAGTTCATTCAAACTGTCCAAGTCCCAATCAAGGTGGACTCTTAAAATATAAAGTCACTATAAACTATTTTCAAAGTTAAGTTATCAAGTCCTAAAACGTAAGACAATTAAATCAAAGTCTCAATTAAGTTTATGTTTATAAAACTATAAGTCTGATTTATTTCATTAACTGTCACTTAATATTCAATGTCTCAAACTATTATAACTGTCTTCAAATTCGTTGTAATATATTATCATTAACTGTCCCAGTCAATGGTCAGTTATTTCTAAGCCAGCTGTCAGTTTTCTCAAAATGGCGTCGGCCGGTTAATTTCAAGAAGGCTGCCCGATTTGAAATTTAGGTATCTTATTTACTTGAAATCCGTCAAAATATTCAATAACCTATAAAATAATATGTTTCAATGATCAAGGGTTAACTCAGTAAAATAAATGGCTTTTTCTTTTCTTTAATTTTCAACGAAACAACAATTAAAATATATTCTTTAAAATACAATACTTCTTTGACTAAGACAATTCAAATTCTTTTATTGTTTACTATTATCATCGTAAAGGTTCTTTATTTAATTCAAGTCCTGCTATATAACTTTATTTTTCAAAAATACCAAATAAAACAACTCCAAATTAATAACTTACTATATCCTGACCTTCGTAACCAAAATCAAAATAATGAGCACAAAACTTGAATAATTTGAATTATATACAGAAGTATACGCTAACTTACATTGCCATATATATATCATTCAAAATAATAATCTCTTAATTTATACACGTTAACTTTCAATAAATAATTAAATCGATCACAGATGTAGCTGAACAGATGAAATAATTGCCAAAGCTAAGTTTAACAACGAAAATATAATCAATACTGATGTTCATAAATGTGAAGATGGCCACAGCTAAATTCCAGTAAACAGCCAACAAAATGGCCGCTATCAAATTTTCCTAATTGAGAAAATGGCCAGAGCTCACATCTGAATAATTGACCAAAATAGCCAATATTAAATTTCCATAGACACGAAAATGGCCAATGCTAATATCTAAATAAATAAATTACCAATATATAATTTACAAAATATTACCTTTTTTATTTACACTCCAAATACGTCGGTATCAATATATATATAAGAATATCAAAAAACCTAATCAAAAGCTATCCAATAATTAAAATATTTACAGGCACAATCGTTAAAACTTCCCTAATTTGAAACTAAATATCAAAATATCACAAATATAGAGGAGACACGTCCGAAGGGTTTCGGTTCAGAATAGCAAGTGCGTGATTTGCGCTCTGTGTCCGCCATCTTAACTCGCTTTTGTGACGTCACGAGAGTGTTGCCACTCTAAAAATCTCCTTTCGATGTTCTTTTATTTCTGTAAGGGACATTTCAATAATATTATTATGCATATCCTTTTAGCAGTTTAAGAATAAAACAATATATCTTTTTTAACAGTATTTTACTATCTAGTATTCTTTTTTATCTAATTATAATCTAATTAATATACTTTTTATACTCTTTCTCTCTACTTCTAATTCTTCATATATTATTTTATTTATTCTTTCTTTACGGACTATTTTAATACTTCACTATTTACAATCACAGATTTTAAACTTCTTAAAATTATCCCTATCTCTCCTATTAATATTTACAAGTTAGCTTTTCTTTCTAAACCACTAAAATTACTTAACCACTAATTCTTTTCATTACTATCCATAAGCACATACATAACACATACACACACATATACACACATATACACAACTACTCAACCTATACACACACACATAAATTTACACCACATTTATTACACATACATATATGATATATATATATAATATATATATATATATATATATATATATAATATATTATATATATGTATATATATATATATATATATATAATTATATATATATATATATATATATATAGTATATAATAATATATATATAGATATTATATTTCTCAGCCAACATTTTTAAGTTTTCCTACATATATATATATAAGTTTTTTATATATTTATTTTTACATTATTAATTTTTTACAAACATGAACAAGGATGGCTTACCTGGTATGTAGGATTTATTAGTTTTAAGATCTTTCAAACCCTTTAGTTTCAAACTCTCACTTTTTAGATCAATCTGGAATCTCTTTCCTTTCTTTTTAGATTACCAGTACGGCTTTCGGTGCCTGAGATCTACTGGCGATATACTTTCCTAATTTAAACAGAATTTATGGTTTCCGCCCTTAAGAACTACGGGGAGACTTGCTGTAGTTGGCCGCTTGACATATCCAAAAGCATTTGACCGGGTATGGCACCCGCCACTGCTCTCCAAGCTCCCCTCCTTTGTTTCCTTCTTCTCTTTGCTTACTTAATCTAGCTTCTTTCAAAATCGCTCAATGTTGGCTGTTGTTGATGGCGGCCGAACTTCTTCTTTTTTCTGGTCTTAATTGTGGTGTTCTGCAAGGTTCGTTTTTATCTCCTACTTATATTCCTGCTTTTCATCAATGAATCTTCTCACCTGCACATCATAACTCTATCCACTCATATGCGATGACTTGACCCTTCATTCTTCAACACATATCAATTCTGCTCCCTCTTTTACTTTCTAGAATTGCCCTCGTCTTAATCTTCCGATTCTATTCTCGCTGGATCTGGATAGAATTTTCGGGGTTTGAGGTGCGTCTCAAGCTTGTGAAAATTTTTAATTCTTTAAAAACCCAAACTTCTACAAATCTCTCTCTCTCTCTCTCTCTGTTAAGACACCTTAACTTTTTCTATCTCTTTCGACGGTTCTCTCGTCTCTCCTGTTGACAATATAAAAACATTCCTTGCCTTAACATAAACAAAAATAAATGTCTTGGAAACCTCAAATCACAGTGGTTTGCTAGGGCGGCCTCAAAGAAACTGGGAAGTTCTGTTAGAGTGCGAGACTTGTTTCCTCTTCTCAGTTTTCTTCTATACAAGGGTCTCATCCGCCCTTGTATGGCGTCCTGCTCTCATATCTGTGGTGGGGGCGGGGGCTCTGGTTTCATCGCTTCACCCGGCTTTTGGAAAGGTCGAGTCAAAGGCCAATAGGACTTATAAACTGTATTGCACTTTCTAGTTCACTTGACCTTTATATGTTGCGGCAAGAATGTGTTGGTAAATTGCTTGTATCCCTTTTCTATAGTACTATAGAGGCAAGTGCTCGAGGCAACTATCCACTCGCGTACCACCACCTTACGACGCGCCTCGTAGCACAAGGGGTGCTGTGTCGGCAAATGAGTTGTGTGTTGATGTTAGTAACTCCAGACTGCCACCTCTGTTCTGTGCTTCCTTCTTTCCTTGCCACCTCTGTTCTGTGGAATTCTCTTCCATCTTTTTGTGTTTCCTTCTCAATTTAATTTCCCTCACTTTAAGCTTGCGTCTTGTGCCTCATCTGCGCTAATTGGCATGTCTTAGAATGGATTTTTTGAGAGCGTTCAACACCCACTCCTTGAGTAGGTTCTGCCCGTGAGCGGCGGCGACAACTGTAAAAAAAAAATAAATAAAAAGGTTATCTAATAAGGAATTCCTTAAGCTAGCTGAACACCCCACAAGAATGGCACCTCCAACATTGAACCACTTCTAGAATGCATTAAAATAGCATAACAGAGGAGCTTGCTCCTCGCTTGACACAAAAAAAAAAAAAAAAAAAAAAAAAAAAAGACAGAGAAGTGGAAGCCGCCATATCAGCAACCCTGCACAGCACTGATTAGTGACGATGGTGGCTTTTCCAGCCAAATAAACCTACTGAAGAGAGGATTTGGATATGTTAGACTTTAATATGTTCATGGCCGAAATGCATTGACATTCTCATTCACCTTCAAGGGAATTTACACCAGGGAACCTTATCGTTAAAACTGAGAAAGGACAGTCATCAAGGAGCAAGATAATTCAAATTTGCAGTCTGTGAAAGAGGAGCTGAGGCTCTACGAAAACATGAGATGCTGCTTACAGAAGAGGATCCTTTCATGCCAGTGCGAATGAAGAATAGGGCCAAGGGTTTTCATTATTATAGTGCTTGCAGGCCAAATAAATATATCCAGGCACCTCCTTCATCAGTCGAGAGAGCATAGCATATTTATAGTGTAGGTTAGGTTGGAATGTAAACACCCCAAAAAAGAAACAGGCTCTCCCAGATTAACATAAAAGCTTAATGTTTTTGCATCACAAATTGTGAATTTTGCAATTTGAGTATTGAATGATAGCTAATCTTCTTAAAGGAGTATTTTATTTATGTCATGTTATTTGAGTAATAGCGTTTTTATTTTAACTTTTCGGGTAGATTAATTGGTTTCTTCTTTCATTATTTTTTATTCTTTATATTGTTATTACTTAGTTAAAGAATCTTTTGTAAATTGCAATCATGTTTAAAAAACATTAAAAGCCTAGTAGCTAAACTTGTTAATACTACTTGAAATGGAAATGGAATATTTTTGAAAATTTAAACACAAACATTAAAAAAAGTTACTTATGTATCGAAATGCAATTATTTTCTCCTTAAAGGTAATATTTTTAATTCGCTAAAATAATTATACATTGGGCACAACCAAATATGAAATATAAAATGACTAAGTATGTTTGTACAGAGAATGCAATCTTGAGTTTGCCTAGGCATGCACAAATGTTCTATCTTATACTGTGTATTTATTATATTAATAAGAGTATCACAAAACGGGTATTGGAACATAAAAAAAGACGTATCGGGTATCGGTATCGGCCTCTTTTCTGGAATCGGTACATCCCTAATTAAATCTAATTATATTATTGGTCACTGAATTCCTAAAATTCTCCTCAACTCTAAACCTCGCCCACCATACTATTCATCTGTTAGTTAATATTAAGTGTAATAGTGCATCGTGTCTTGTCGGTTCAATGGACCATCTGGCTCAAAAAAGTTATCTAGTATACAAATTATAAATACTGACTACTATGGTTCGTACTAGACAAGGAATCCCATTGAATTGCCAGGAAAAATTAAAAATCACCCATTATGACTATACCTTTTTTCTTTACTGTGGCTGCTGTCTCAAATTGTCTTTTACAATTTCCTGCAGTCAATTCTTGACTCTGAGCCAGGAGGTCTATTAAAATTGCCCCTATTCTTATGATTATTTGAACATTAAGGATATCCTACCTCATACCGATTCAATATCCAATGATTAGTTTTAAGTCAGTCATTAATAACAGATGAATTATTTGCTTTTAATATAAAGCGCCACACCCCCACCCTTCTTTTCTCCTTGATGCTGGTATAAATAAAGTGAATAACTGTCTATTTCATATTCACTGAACGAGTCTCCCATATAATTCTTCATTAACCAATGCCTCAGTTACGCAAATAATGTCAAGATTCTCATCTTATGGATAACTAATCAGCTCATTTTTTTATTTCTAAGGCTATTAGCATTAGGCTATCAGCATTTGATATTCGAAATGCTGCCATTTTTATTGCCATCATCCTTATTTGAGTCTGTAACAACACTAGTTTTATCTATATCACCACTATAACCGTTACCATTGCCATTATTTGTATCCCGATTATAGCCCATCACCCCCAACTTTAACTAGTTTTTTGCTAAAACCAAGTCTACATACACTGTGTCTGTGTATGTATGACAAAGTAATTTATTGGTAATAAATGATTTAGCAGCAGTTGGTAGCCCTCCTAGTTTAGGCAAGCCTTTCAATGAATGCATTTATATTTCTCTTTGTTTCAATCGAGAAACCGACTTTAGGAATTATAAATTTGATGCATGCTACATTCTGCTCAATAACCTAGGTACAATCCCAGAAATCTTGCACCTTCTTCCACTAGCTTCATCTTCTGACATCAATCTCCTATAATCTGCTAATTAATTCTTTTGACTTTCTATGTCCTATATTCATTTGTACCCACATCCACAATCACATCTGAATCAACATTATGTAGAATCAATCTCTCTTATCTATCCTATCCACGATATCACTCACTCTGGCACCTGGATAACATACTCTCATCGTTTCTTTTTATTTCTTATTGAAAAGTCCTATCTAGGTATCGTTGTCATAGAGTCTCCAATTAGCCATGTATCAGTCTTCCCTTTAGCAAACTCAACATTACCATTGGCCTCAACATCCTCCCCATCTGTAAGACAGTCAAAACGTTACTTCAGTGTCAACAGGCTGATTGACTTTCGAAATCCTCATCTTTAAACTATTATTTCGAATTCCTACAACTCTATATTCATCTGGCAGACCTATTTTCAACAACTTTATCCTTTTCCCCCTCATCTTTCCTGCCTAGGTAAATCACTATTCCTGTCTACCCCTATATCCCGCTCCCTCCTCGCCTGCATAGTACTAGTTAGAATATTGTTCAAGTACAAGTACATGGTAACAAGTACAAGTACACTTAATGGAAAACTTTATATATATAATATATATATATATATACTATAGTATATATATATATATATATATAATATATATACTATATAATACTAAATATATATATATATATATATAATATATATATATATGAATTTATTAATGTGGACCTCAAATATTTAGTATAATAATAATAATAATAATAATAATAATAATAATAATAATAATAATAATAATAATAATAATAATAATAATATTCACTTTTTTACAGATACCTACCAGTATAAATATTATTCATTAAAGCGTAATACTTTCTTATTGTGTCAATAAAATTTTCTTGAAATTCTCGACAATAATAAATATATTATATATTATATATAATATATATATATTATATATTATATATATATATATATATATATATATTAAAAAGATTTGAAAGTTGAGATTGAGAATAGAGTTGGTAAAAACTTACTGTTTAGGCTTAGGCCGTAGGGGCACCATCGTGTCCTAGAAAAAAAACCGTTGCCAAAACTTCCGACCCTTGAATGCTTCCTCTCTTTCTGTTTACTTGTAATGTGGAGATTGATGATTTTGATAAAATGGAGAGGTGGATAAGCTTGAAAGCAAACAGGTGATGCTCATGCACAAGGACAAA
Source organism: Trachelipus rathkii (assembly GCA_015478945.1). Taxonomy (NCBI): domain Eukaryota; kingdom Metazoa; phylum Arthropoda; class Malacostraca; order Isopoda; family Trachelipodidae; genus Trachelipus; species Trachelipus rathkii. Next base: position 98,818 of record JABUQX010011500.1, on the reverse strand, counting down.
TGCAGGATATGAAAAGTATGAAAAAGGGAGATTAGAGGATGCACAAATAACACATAACAAGTCAAGCAAAAGCAATAAAGCAGAACTTAAATTACCTTTTATTTTTACCATAAATGTATTATTTTAAAAGTTGCAAAGTTTTGTAAAGTTGATTTAAGAGTAATTTAAAAGGGATAATATAAAAAATAAGAGTAAGAAAGTTTATTTAATGCTTTAAGGTAAATTAAATATCCATTATAGTCAGTGGTGAGTGGTATAGAAAATGTATATGCACCCATATACATATACTTTTAAATCATCACCTGTGCAATATTATATCATAATATTTTTGTGATTTAAGTTCATGTACAGAATCTTTTATTGTTTAATTTGAGTGCGGGCCAGTACAGAAAGTACTAGGCGAATTTATTTTATTTTGCAGTGGTGAACGTGTATAGAAACAAAATTTTAATGAGGACTTGCTAGTTTCCGTTCGAAAGTAACGTTTTGTACTGACTTACTAATTGTACAATCAGTAGAAATATACATAAGAAAAATTATTATAATTAATATATATAAAAATTAAAAACCCCCAAATTTACATGTAGGTAATTATTATTTTAATTTTAATAGCTTCATTTAAGTTTTTAAAGTGATGTTCTTTTTACCACAAAGTTTATTTTAGCTTAATTCAAGTTCTTAAGCGGTATTTTTATTCAGAAAGTTTGTATTATTTTTTATTTAAGTTTTTAAATTGAATTTTATATCACAAAATTTATTCAATCAAAAAAGAAAGACCCTCACTGTACTGTGAAAGTAATTGACATGGTTATATTTAATTTTAAAACCTCACTACACAGAGTCTTCGGCTTTTCGAAAACAGTATTTTTAAAAGGTTTAATTTTTTAACGAATTTCAAAGTTCACTTTTCCCAATAAGAGTGATAAGTTAAGTTAGCAAGGTAATACGGATCAATTCTCAATTTCAATTTAGATGATTTTTAGATTTGTAAATATACGAAAATTAGAAATGAAAATTTATTAAAGGTTTTTGATTAGAGAGGATTAGAATCCTTAATTCAGTTTGACAAACATTATAAAGATCTGCATCCGATATTTAAAATTGATAAAATAGAAAAAAGGGTTCTTGAACCAGTTTTGTTTGAAAGTCGTATGTAGAGGGTCCACTGACCCAGTTTTGGGGTTTAAATTGCAAAGATTTTGCTAGAAGTGGATAATTAGAGTCCACAACCAGCGCTTCCTAATTGAAAGAGATTATTAAGGCAAATTAATATAAAGATCAATTGTAAGCTGTTACGTTAATATCAGTACGTCGGGCGGGGTGACCGGGGCCCGCCTCTTTAGAGGGGTGATTCGGTCCCCTCTAAATAAAATAAAAAAAAAATAAAAAAAAAAAAAAAAAATGTTCGCTCATTTTATAGCCACGCGGTAGTAACTACAAGTTTTATTTAGATCATATTTAATTCGTAGAAAGTTTTTTATATTTTTAAAACAAAATATTAGACATTAGGGTACAAAATTTCCTTCAAAAGAATTTCACCTTTTGAAAAATGTGGTTTTTATTTTAACTTCGTTATAAAATGGAAAAATTGTTGATCGATTTTAATTATTTTTTCAGTGGCATACACTTCGAGATATAGCTAGCTTTACACAACTGGCAAGGATAAATTTTTGATCCACAGCAGTAATTGAGTGGCAAAAAAAACGCCGCGGCGCTAACTTGGTCCGATTCCACCCCGCCGAAAAATTGATGAAGGGGTGACTCGGACCACCATGTTTTTCGTATTTTTAACGTACTTATTATGACATTTTATTACGTTAAATTAATTTAAAGTAATAAAAAGTTACTTATATTAACGTGAAAATTTTTTTAAAAATGAAATTTAATAAAAAAAACCAAGTTCAAAACAAGTAATGTCACAAATTTTGGGCGGAGAGCGGGTGAATCGGACCACCTTTATTTATATTCGTATTTATTTCATCATTATTGACATTTTTATTACTTATTACGAATTTTAATATGATAAATAATTATTATATCTAAAGTAAAAATAAATATAAAATTGTTGAAATTATACGTAAAAAACGAATTTAAAAAACAAATGGTCCGAGTCACCCCTCAAATGGTCGTCCGCTTCACCCCTCCACAGCCAGGCTAGAATTATTATTTCAAACTTAAATAAAAACTTTTTTATTATTTAGAATACATTAATTATTTTTTGCTGCTGCTATATGCCCGACATAGCGGCCGTGATTTACAAAAAAAAAAATTTCCAAAAAAGGCTAAGTTCCCATTTTGAGGCGGACCAATGTTATACCTAAAGTGGTACCACGTCACCCGCCCGACGCTATAGCCATTATGTGTCATGTAAAGTTTAAGAAATGAATGTACTCATACCTCAGTCGATGCTGAGGACTTCTTATGGAGAAGTAGGCGATGCCAATTGCAGCATTAAACACATTAGAACAGTCAAGATGACAAGAGATCTATAAAAAATTATAAAGAGTTTCTACTCACGTATCCATTGAAAGGCATAAATATAAAAAACAATATTTGCTCCATTTGAAATTAAAAATACATTTGGTTTAAATCCTACCAAGAAGCAGTTCTTACCATATGAAAAACAAATGTTAACTTAGAAAAATGCGCCATGCATTACATCACTGGAGATTGCTGTAAAAAGAAACGACAAATAATCATATATAATCAGATAATTGGATGGTAATTGGTGGTAAGGATTTAAAAATCCTTATACCAATATTATATATATAATAAGTTATTACATTTTTTTTTAAAGATGATTCAATATTATTAGCTAGGAAAATCTAAACCTTTAAAGAGTAAAAAAAAAATATTTTAAGTCTGGAAAAAGTATTATCAATAAAGTTGCAAAAAACTTAAGCTGTGCAACTTTGCTTAGTCTGACTTTTCCAAAACGTTGACGACTTTGCGACTTTTGACTTTGAAATTCATAGAGCGACGAAGTCGCCACTCAGAGTCGCAATGCCCAGCTCTGATATTTTTAATAACAGTATCTACATGAACCCAAGTCAGTAACACTCCACAATTACCAATATCACTAAAGCCTAAAACGAAATAAACTAATATCTTAAAACAAGTTAAAAATTTAATTACGCTTGAGTGTAGCTTAGCATAGTCCCAAGGCTAAGGCTACATAAAAATTAAAGAGGTAGGCCTAACTTCAGCCTGATAACTTGGTACAACTATAAAATTAAACATTAAATCACAAAATTAATACAAAAAACTGTTAATGACCTGCTAATTAAGTCACAGAAAACTTACTAACCTTAATTAATCCAAACAAACCTTGCTGGGTTTACGCTGAAAGTAAATTCAGCCTAGCTTAACTAGGCCCTAAAAATAAAAGCAGGCCTAAATTTAGGCCTATGGCTCTGGCGAAACTTAAATTATCACAAATAATATAAACACAACCATTATGGTAATTAGTTGAGTTAACAGATTATAAAAAAAAAACAATTTTTTTTAAAAATCAATCAATGTTTTGAAATGGTTTTGATGACATTTCGACTCAAATAATTTAATAAAATATTATATTTTGTGTTAGAAAACAGTAAAGGTTATGACGAGTTGGTTAAGTAGACACAGTTTTACCGTGTATAATTAACAAAAACTTTTAATAACCTAAACTTAATGGAGTCCTAAAATGAATTGAAACAAAACAATAATTTTTAGTAGATTCAATGTACATTATATATGAGATGAGCGTTTGGCACCACTTGTTTTTAATTACTTTTACATGGAGGATGAAAAAAAAAGACATATATAAAAAAAATGATATCAGAAAAAGTTTTAAAAATCTTTGACTAAATATTTAATTTGATTTAATAATTAATTAATGCTCTTTTCTTTTATATTTGCTTCAATACATAGAGCAGAGGGTGTACCCCTAATTTTTATTGAAAGTCACAGGATATACTCTTAAAAAAAATAAATAATGAAGAAGTTAGTGAAAACGAAAATCAGCGATTTTTTTTCGAGGAAAAAAAAAGTTTATAGCTTCTCAAAGTTGTTAAACTCTCACAGACTTTTCATTTTTAATCCATCAAGGTTAAGTCTCATTTCAGGCCCTCTAGTTCAGGTTATGATATGTTTTGTTAGGTATACACAGAGAAACTATCTATATAGAATTAACAAATCTTATCATACCTGAAACTAGGATGGCCCCTAAAATGACCACAAGGGCCACTGAATTATTATTTTTTAAAAGGAAAGCCTATAGGAAAATTTTAAACTATTGAGAGGCTCTAACTTTTTTTCCTAAAGACTTAAATCATTTTCGTTTTTTTGCAAGCTTCATTATTATTTTTTTTTTAGAGCATATCATGAGATTTAAAAAAAAAAAAAATTATAAAATCTTATGGGATTTTTAACTTTGAGGGGCTAACTTTTTTTCCTAAAGAGACTGCCAATTTTCGTTTTCCCTATTCTTCATTATTTTTTTAGAGTATATCCTGTGATTTTTAATAAAAATCAGCGGGCGTGACACCCCTCTGCATCTACATTACCCAAGGATGCGTAATATAAACTTACAGAACAACATCTATTTAATTAATCCAAATACAAACCTTGCAAACACACGGTATACAGTAAATCTCTTAACTAAGCTGGTCTACAGTTAGGATATCAAACACTGACCTAGTCCAATACTAATGCTAAATTAACTATAATAACCGATTTACTTAAAAATAGATACACAACTATTTATAATACAAAAAAAAAAATAAACAAACTGCACAGTAAAATGAAAGAGCAGTCAGAACACAACCTCCTCTCAAGAGATCTAGGGCCTCTGTTATAGAAAGTAGAAATTTCTCAAGAGATATGATTAAAAATCGCGAACTTATTTTGGGGGTTTTATTATCTTGGGACTTTATCCTTATCTTTGGGATTTTTCATGATCAATTCTTGGGAAACTAAAAATCTCAATGGGACAACAGGGTGCGCGACAACAAGTGACTATGGTTGGTACCTTATATTTGATATTTTTGCTTCGCGGTTGTTTACATGAAACAAACTGCTTTTCTACTTTGACACTATGGAGGAATTGCAAATTACACCAATGATTAACCAATGCCATAGTATAAATACAATTAAAATTATAATTTCTATCCTAATGTTCTAATTTACATTTTAGTGCAGCTACCAACTAGGGCAGTTTTGCAATTGTTCTTAAAACTTTTTCAAATCAAACAATTCATAAAAAGGTCCATTAAATCTTCAGCTTCCAAGGTAAGTGAGATTCATCTTCATAGTCAAATTAACTTTAGAAAATTTATATATCTCAAAAATTTTCTAAGAGTATTTGCCGGAAAAAGAAAAGAAAGAATATTAAATAAATCAAAATTGATAGAATAGAGTATATAATAATTACTAGAAAGAGAATCACAAGTGAGTATCAATTGTTGCCTATGAGCCCGAAAGAGAAGTTGAAAATCTCACATTACAGTGTACACAACTAGACGGAGGTCTATTCTAAAAAAAAATGTGCATGAGTCAACTTTGTAGTGCCCATCCTCAATCTAGACAAAACTACTTGATTTTTCCTTCCAATGTTGTAAGTATATGACCAATCTTGAATCAATGGCTTGAGTTTAGTAAGTATATTACTTTCTCTATTCCACAGGGAGTTCCACAAAGGTAAACATGACTTGTACACAAATATCAAATCAGATCTCAGAATAACCAATGTTAATCATTCCCTTTCGCAATCAAACCTGCCTCCTTTTCAGCTTCATTCTATCAAGGCGTGCTCTTCTATACCCACATGACTTGGAATCAGATAACTTGAATACATACACCGTCCCCAAAACTACCCAGAAGAGCGTGTGTTCAGTGTACCAAAAAGTGTGAACTGGTATTTCCCCTCAAAGCATTCACAGCTGAAAGAGAATCAGTAAATATTGCTAATTTTTTGTGAGCGACATCTTTAAAATGTTTAAGAACTCTATAAATAGCATATATTTCGGCCGTAAAAATAGAACAATAATCAGGAAGAGGGTGCTTATGTATGTCAGCATTATAAGCAAAATCACAGCCAGTTTGAGAGTCCATTTTGGATCCATCAGTATAGTTAACATGATAATCCTCCTGATATAATTAATGTTTAAAATCGGAAAATAAACTGTGATACAGCCTCACTGGTGTAATATTTTTTGAATGATTCAAAAAACAAGTATCAAAATAAATAAATGGAAAACCGTTCTTGGGCAGGGCACAAAAACTGCTAAGTCCTTGATATTCAAATGAAATTCTTCCAACAAATTCAGAAATCTTCCAAAAACAGGCAAAGGATAAGGGTGCAATCTATAAAGCTGAAAGGTAAAATAATGTAAAAAAGCCTGTCGGATAGGATGTTTAACCTTTGTCACTCTAGAAATAATATACTGTATACCCAGTAATTTCAGTCTGATGGCCAATGGCATAACATTTGCCTCCAACCTCCAAATCCTGTACAATAGTACACCTTAAAGCACCAATTGCATATCTCAGAGCTCTATACTGAATTCTATCAAGAGACAACAAATGAGTCTCAGCAGCAGTACCATATATGTAACAGCCATAATCCAGTCTCGCCCTTATTAAACCAAAATACAATTGTAAAAGGATACTTCTATCAGCTCCCCAATTTACATTACTAAGATACTGAATAATACCCAGTGCTTGAGTGCACAATTGCTTTACATGTGCAGTATGTAATTTCCATGTTAAATGATTATCAAAAATCAAACCAAGATACCTTATGTGGTAGACAAAATCAATAGGTTGATTTCGGAGGAAAAGAGTATCACACTGAGGATCTGGTCGCCTTGTAAATATCATACTCTTTGTTTTTGAAACAGAGAAATTCAATCCCCAATTATCAGACCATTCTGAAATGGATTCCAGAGCTCCCTGCATCATAATCAAAGCTTCAAGCGGATCACTATGAGAATACCACAAAGTACAATCATCAGCATATAGAGAAAACTTTATTCCCAAAGGATAATTGTCACAAATATCGTTGATCATAATGTCAAAAAGTGTAGGGCTCAAAATGCTTCCCTTTGAGATTCCACACTGAACCTCAAGCACTTCAGATATTGAATTCTCCACCTGTACATATATTTTCCAATATTGTAAAAAGTTTTTGAAGAAATTTTGGCAAGTGTCCTCTCAAGCCCATTTTAAAAAGCTTCATCAAAATCCATGGATCCACACTGTATTATTTTAAGCTTTTTCAATATCTAAGAACACAGCTATTAAATACTCCAATCGAAGAAAGGTTTCCCTAATATCACCTTTCAAAATACAAACAGGATCCATTGTTATGATGTAATATATAATATAATATAATATAATATAATATAATATAATATAATATAATATAATATAATATAATATGATATAATATAATATAATATAATATAATATAATATAATATAATATAATATAATATAATATAATATAATATAATATAATATAATATAATATAATATAACCTTCCAAAATGCAAACAGTTAGGAGCCATTGTTATAATTTTCGGGTCATCTTGTGTGTGTGTGTGTGTGTGTGTTGTGTGTGTGTGTGTGTGTGTGTGTGTGTGTGTGGTGTGTGTGTGTGTCTTGTTGAGTGTGGTTGTGTATTTCGCCGCTGTACTTTTCACGCGGAAAGTACAGCGCATATTACACACACCACCACACACACCACACACACACACACACACACACCACACCACACACACACACACACACACACCACACAACTCCGAAAATTTATAACAATGCTCTTAGTGTTTGCATTTGGGAAGGTTAAATTATATTATAATAAATTATATTATATTTTATTATATTTTATCATACTGAGGATCTGGTCGACTTGTAAATATCATAATCTCTTTGTTTTTGAAACCGAGAAATTCAATCCCCAATTATCAGACCATTCTGAAATAGATTCCAGAGCCCCCTGCATCATAATCAAAGCTCCAAGCGGATCACTATGAGAATACCACAAAGTACAATCATCAGCATATAGAGAAAACTTTATTCCCAAATGACAATTGTCACAAAGATCGTTGATCATGATGTCAAAAAGTGTAGGGCTCAAAATGCTTCCCTTTGAGATTCCACACTGAACCTCAAACACTTCAGATATTGAATTCTCCACCTGTACATATATTTTCCAATATTGTAAAAAGTTTTTGAAGAAATTTTGGCAAGTGTCCTCTCAAGCTCATTTTAAAAAGCTTCATCAAAATCCATGGATCCACACTGTATTATTTTAAGCTTTTTCAATATCTAAGAACACAGCTATTAAATACTCCAATCGAAGAAAGGTTTCCCTAATATCACCTTTCAAAATACAAACAGGATCCATTGTTATGATGTAATATAATATAATATAATATAATATAATATAATATAATATAATATAATATAATATAATATAATATAATATAAATAATATAATATAATATAATATAATATAATATAATTAATATAATACATATAGTATTAATATAATTTAAATACAAGTCTAATATAACTTATAAAATATTATATTTTGATTATATTATATTATTATATTATATTAAGTTTATTATATTATCGTTGATCATTATGTCAAAAAGTGTAGGGCTCAAAATGCTTCCCTTTGAGATTCCACACTGAACCTCAAACACTTCAGATATTGAATTCTCCACCTGTACATATATTTTCCAATATTGTAAAAAGTTTTTGAAGAAATTTTGGCAAGTGTCCTCTCAAGCCCATTTTAAAAAGCTTCATCAAAATCCATGGATCCACACTGTATTATTATAAGCTTTTTCAATATCTAAGAACACAGCTATTAAATACTCCAATCGAAGAAAGGTCACCATAATATCACCTTTCAAAATACAAACAGGATCCACTGTTAGGCAGAATGTTTCTACCATAATATAATATAATATAATATAATATAATATAATATAATATAATATAATATAATATAATATAATATAATATAATATAATATAATATAATATAATATAATATAATATAATATAATATAATATAATATAATATAATATAATATAATATAATATAATATATAATATAATGGGGGCACTGAGCTCCCGGGACGTGAATTCAAATGAAGTGACCAATGAGAGAATATCTCACCCAAATGATAATGATAATACAAACGCAATTATTTCTCATCAGATGGTAATAAAAGAACAAAGATAATTCTCTTCATATGATAATAAAAGACAAAGATAATTCTCTCCTGATGGAAATAAATAAACAAATATAATAATATGTGCATATAATATAATATAATATAATATAATATAATATAATATAATATAATATAATATAATATAATATAATATAATATAATATAATATAATATAATATAATATTATATAAAATAATTATAATATAACTATAATAGAATATAATATGATGTTAATATAATATAATATAATATAATATAAATAATATTATATATGATTATTTATTTATATTATATTATATTATATTTATATTATATTATATCTTTTTATATATTATTTATTATATATTATTATTATATATATTATATTATATTATATTATATTATATTATATTATATTATATTATATTATTATTATATTACATTATCAGACAATGGATCCTGTTTGTATTTTGAAAGTGATATTAGGGAAACCTTTCTTCGCTCAGAGTATTTGATAGTGTCCTCTCAAGCCCATTTTAAAAAGCTTCATCAAAATCCATGGATCCACACTGTATTATTTTAAGCTTTTTCAATATCTAAGAACACAGCTATTAAATACTCCAATCGAAGAAAGGTTTCCCTAATATCACCTTTCAAAATACAAACAGGATCCATTGTTTCCACGTATACGGCAGAACCTGTTTCAATCTGATATAAATATAATATAATATAATTATAAAATAATATAGATAATATAATATAATATAAATAATATAATATATATAAATAATATAATATAATATAACGTGATTCATAATATATGATAATATATATAATTTAATATGTTTTTTAATTTTAAATTTTTAATATTATATATTATATTTATTATATTAAATTATTTATATTATATTATATTTTATTATATTATATTATATTATTTATATTTATATTATATTAAATTTTATTATAATTATATTAATTATATTTAATATATTAGTATATATTATATATTATAAATTATATTACTATCATAACAATGATCCTGTTTGTATTTTGAAGGTGAATTAGGAAAACCTTTCTTCGATTTGGAAGTTATTTAACTGTGTCTTAGATAATGAAAAGTTAAAATAATCAGTGCTGGATCCATTTATTGATGTATATAATATAATATAATATAATATATAAATATAATATAAATTAATATAATATAATATAATATAATATAATATAATATAATATAATATAATATAATATAATATAATATAATATAATATAATATAAATAATATAATATAATTAATATTAATAATAATATAATATATATAATATACCTTTTAGATTGCTATTTTAATCATTTGTTATAATTTTCGGGTCATCTTGTGGTTGTGTGTGTGTTGTGTGTGTGTGTGTGTGGTGTGTGTGTGTGTGTGTGTGTGTGTGTGTTGTGTGTGTGTGTGTGTGTGGGTGTATGCGCTGTACTTCACGGGAAAAGTTGCCGCCAAAACTTAAAACAAATTTAATATGGCATCGTACGTAGCAAAAGTATTTTTATTATCACAAATATTTTCAGTATTTATATAGTGGTAAACAAAATTTGAAGGAAAATACACGTTATGTTCGAAAATGCCATAAAGAGTACGATGCCAATTAAAAAGGAATTTAGAAATTTGTTTATTATGAACAAATCACAACGTTTCTTGCTTTCCACATAAGCAAATAAGAGTGGCTTTCTTTCGAAAACAGCCTTTAGAAATTTTAAATTTTGAAGATCATATCCGCTATTTGCCCAATATTTTCCCCTTTCTATATGACCTACTGTATGTTAATATATTTATACTGAGCCAATGCTCTACACTCTACAGCATTGTTTCTCAACCGGGGGGACGCGACCCCCAAGGGGGCCGCGAGCGGATAAACGGTGGGTCGAGGTGGGTCACAAAAAAATAAAATATTTAATGTACGAAAAACAGCTTTTATTAATGAAGTATAATCAAATGTTACACAGTTGTTATTTATAAAAAGTTAATACTTAACAAAATAAAAATAATATACTTAATGGCATCCAAAAGCATCTTTTATTAAGGAATTATATATATATATATATAATATATATAATATATAGATATATATATAGATTTATAGATATATATATAGTATATTATATATATATAATATATATATATATTATATTATATATATTATATATATATATATATATATATATATATATATATTAATATATATATATATTATATATATATATATATATATATATATATATATATATATATATATATATATATATAATAGATATATATAATATATATATATATTATGGGGTAAATAGGGGGGGTCGCGAGGTTACAAACTTTATGCGTTTTGGGGGGGGGGCCCCTTTTTTTTTTTTTTGGGGGGTCGCGAGGCTTAAAAGGTGAGAAACGCTGCTCTACAGTATTAAACCATAGTATAGAGAAATACAGATATTATTTGAAATTATATATTATATATATATATATATATATTATATATATATATATATATATATATATATATATTATAATATATTATATATATATATATATATATATATTAATATATATTATATATAATATATATATATTATAATTATATATATATTATGGGTAAAATAGGGTCGCGAGGTTACAAACTTTATGCGTTTTGGCTTTTGGGGGTCGCGAGGCTTAAAAGGTTGAGAAACGCTGCTCTACAGTGATTAAACCATAGTATAGAAATACAGATATTTATTTGAAATTTTATAATTTGTGTAATTGTATAATTTAGTTTTTATTTCTTTTAAAGTAGAAGAAATGATAATACATAATAGTAAGGTTTATGGCAATTCTATCAGATATCGATTATTTTTTCCGATAATCGTAACTTAGCGGATATCTGTGTTACCCATGTATATAAATATATTTTGTTCGAAAACTCAAGAGTAACTTTGGCTTCGACTACATTTGCATAAAATATTTTTAAAAAATGAAATATTTTTTTATAATTACGTATATATTAACTTAAATTGGTTATTTAAACTAAAGAGTAACATAATTTGTTTGGTTGTAAAATGTAAATTTTGCGCTTGTTCGTAAACGTAAATTTGCAAAAAAAGAAAAAAAAAATTTGAATTGGCCTATATTTGCATAAAAAAATTTAAGTGTTTAAATAATTACGTATTTATTTTAATTTTTTAACTAAACGAATACCATAGGTTAAATGCAGCAACAGGTTTGACGTTCTTCCAGAGGGGGAGGTATCGGAGAGGGCCACTGGTAATGTTGAATTTTCTAAAGGGAAGGCTGAGGCATTGTTAATTAGGAGAGACTATGATACAATACCTAGAAAGAACTTTTCAAAATATGGATAGAAAGAAACGAATATAATATATATATATATACTATATATATTAGAATATAAAAATATATATATATATAATATATATATATATATATTTATTATATATATATATATATATATATATATATATATCAAACAACCTAGTATATTAATTTTTTTATTTATGTGTAAATGTGCGCATAAATTAGAACACATTTGGGATTTTTTTCTTTTTTAATATCGATTACATGTATTCGAACACATTCTTTAATTGAAAAGACATGGCAACGCTGTTAGATGGGAATATTATAAAATCGATTATCTTTTCTAAAATATCGATATCTGATAGGATTACCCTAAACCTGACTATTACATAAGAAATTTTTAGAATACATATTCTAAAAATATTGTAATAAAAAATCATTGTAATAATAGCAAAGTTTACCCTATACCAGTTTAAACTTTGATAATAGTCAGTTAAATTAAGGCTTTATTCGAATTATAATAGAAGTAATACAAATATGCGATTGATAAAATATAAACAAATAACAACAAACGTTTAACACAGTAAGTTGAATTTTTTGTCCTAAGAATAACTAAAATAGAACCTATTACCATTTTCTAACTCAAAGAAGAATCATCACTCATAACAAGTTTGCTTGAAATTTTTAGGCTGAAGGATAGACTTAGACTAGGCTAAGTTTAATTTTGCATGAGTTTTACTTTATATTAGGATATTTGTTAATTTATTTTAAGTTAGTAGTAGGATTAAGAGATTTTTATTTGTAGTTAGTATTTATTTTAGTAGTAAAGCTAAATTAAATCCAATTGTTAAAATCCCTTAAATTAGGTCTACTTCTAAATCTTTATAGCATAGTTCTAAGCTAGTAAACCTAACAATTTAAAGTATGTATGTTCTGTGTTAAATTGTGGTACTGTGAGAGGAGAAAGTGTGAATGAGTGCCCTGTTTGTATTTTGAATGCAGAGAATGCGTTGTTAAGGAACGAGAATGCAATGCTGAGTGAAAATATGAGAGAATTGTATGAATTGGTATTTGAGTTGAGAAAGGATGGAAGTATTGGAAAAAAAGTTAGTGGGGAAGTCGATACTAGGAGGGACTGGACTACAGGGGTAAAGAGGACTAGTGATTCACCTAGGCAGGAAAGATGAGGGGAAATGGTTAAAGATGTAGTTAATATGTTTGCGCATAGTTGGAGAGTTCCAGAAAGTAGAAATAACAAGATTAATATCTCGAAAGTCAGTCAGCCTGTGACCTGCAGTAGCATATTTAAATGTCTCCCAGATGGGAAAGGAATCAGAGAGGGTTAATGGTGTACAAAAAACTGCAAAGTTTTTCTGTTTTTGTGAGTCTTTTAACAATCAGTTTATGTTTCCTTCTGTCAGAGTGAAAATAATCGTTCTTTAGAATTTATAGAAGCTAATTCTAGTAAAAGCAGCAATAAAATGAGTCTTTCTTAAAGATATTATTCCATTTATTAAACTTTAGTTTGTTTATTATTATTATTATTATTATTATTATTATTATTATTATTATTATTATTATTATTATTATTATTATTATTATTATTATTATTATTATTATTATTATTATTATTATTATTATAATTATTATTATTATTATTATTATTATTATTATTATTATTATTATTATTATTATTATTATTATTATTATTATTATTATTATTATTATTATTATTATTATTAATTCTCATAAATTTAATATTTAATAATTGAGAAAGAGATAGTAGTTAAGGAAATAATCTTTCTACACCATGGCTTTCCATCTTCTTCAAAGAAGACATGCTGGTATCATTATATCATGTAATTTGTGTCTTTTAGCGCTAGTAATGTGTCCTAAGCGTGAGAGAATTTGGTTTGAAAGGTATTTATAAATTAAATAGCTTTCACCTTTTTCAAGGCTTAGGTCTAAATAAACCTATGACCAAATTTTTATAGGTCCCTCCCATAAGACACTGCATCATTCACTATAGCATGGTGCGGATGTCAAATAATATATCAGTCTTATCTGAAATAAGAAACCATGATATTGTTTCTTTCATATCGCAACATTTAGCATGCACATGAGCACTATAAGAGGTTCATTAATATGCACAAATGCTGCTAATTGTTAATACAGTATGCACCTCCGCACAATGGTATGATTTGCATCCTGCTGATGATTATTTTGCTCAGTGGGATGCATGTCATAGCATGGTGTGCTCCCATACCATACCATAGCATGCTGCATTCCCATGAAGATGCAAGACATTCATAGGACTAAATCAAGGCTGTATGCACCCACTACGTGCATTCATAATTTTATCACCAAACAATACATGTTTATTATTACAGTTTGAGTCTAAGATATTGTCTAGATTTGCTCTTGTAAACCAAAACTGAATTTGTATATTGCAGATATTGGAGTGAGTAGTTTGGGGAATAAAAAATCTATTGATAAAAAGACGTTTTTCGTATCCTTCTGCGAAGTTCCACATAGGAAACATAAGCCACAATACATTCAATGCATTGATCTTGATATGCACTATTCTGATCATCTATTTTCAATAATAATAAATAAGTAATAATAATAATAATAATAATAATAATAATAAAATCAATAATTAATAATAATAATAATAATATGTAATAATAATAATAATATATAATATATAAAATAATAATAATTAATATTAAAATAACCCCATAAACCTTAAAAAAGGTCCCAATCTGCAGTTTTTTTTTCTTTTCTTTTTTTTAACTATAAAAAGGTAACAGTATCTAAACCCCCATTACATATTCATTTTACAAGAAGCGGAGAAACCGTAAACGAAGTTTACTTTTTGAAGAACGATGGCCCATATAATATATATAATTATATATATATATATAATATATATATATTATATATATATTATTATTATATATATAATATATATAGATATATATATATATAATATATTATATAATTATATCAGAGCTGGGCGTTGCACCACCGAGTTGCGCCTGTGGCGCACTATCAATTCGTTAGGCGCATAGGCGCAACCAAAAAAAAATTTTTAAAAGGCGACAAGCATGGCGCGCGCCAGCCACAAATTCTCTGGACCCATTATAGCCGCAGCTTTCGATAGCTTAATGCGAATAATGCATTACAGTAAATGGCAAAGATAGAACCACTAGGTTATACATATATCATTTTTTTTTACCCTTAAAGTTAAGCAATTTACAATGAGCAAGCATTGACTAACTATGTTTATTCATTCTTAATAAACCAGTGGTAACAGATATCATTAGTATGTACTAAATAAAAAGTTAACTTTAATTCAATAAGTTATTAGTTTATATCGTAATAAATTTAAACCATCAAATAAAAAATTGTGATAATATCCATATACAGTAGTACTTAAGATACTCTTAATTATAAGAGATGTACTATTACAACTACAGGATAAACTTGGAAAAAGTTCTACTTCGAATCACGTAAACTAACATCTATCCGACACCTTACATGAGATTGTATGATGATATGGAATATATATTTATTTTATCTTAGGCATACTACTTCATAACGAGCTAATTAAGTAGAGTATGTGCAATACTTCACTCCAACTTAGAGTATCTACGACCCCGATACAAACCCTCTAATTCATAATACAGGCTATATCAGATTTATAATAATTAGTACAATTATTAGTAAAATTACCCCAATATTATAATTATTTTGAAGATATGCTCCACCCAAACAAAACGACCAAAAGGCGGGAGGAAAACAAGAAAAAAATCTAAGTAGTTAGTTGAGTACTTTGCAAATATTTAAAGATGATAATAATATATATTCTCATACCTATAATAATTATACGGTACCTCAATGACCTCTGTTAACAATTATATAGAATTAGTCACAATTATCAAGTAAAATAGCTTTTTTTAAATAATAATATTATAGGTTACTCATAAAAGTAAATGTTCACTATCTGGCCTACCCTGCTTCATCAGTTTATTCTGAGATGTTTTTTATTACAGATAATCAGGTAAACGTTTTGAGCATATGAAATCACGTAGCTCAACAACTATGGAGTATAAAGCATACTATATGGTGAGGAATAGATTTAAATTTTTGGGATAGGTTGCTATTTCATATATTTAAGTAAGTAAAAAAAAGTCGATGGAGGAAAAAACAGCTGTTTCAAATTTTACTTTTCAATTATAATAAGTGTAAGTACTATTTGAGTAGTTATATTTAAGTAATTTTCATACTTTTATTAAAATTAATTTTTACTATAATAATAATAATAATAATAATATAATAAATAAATATTAATTTAAACTAATTATCCTTTAGTACAATATTTTATTTATCCCCAAGGGTCTATACTCTACAGTCCAGAGTATTAAAGCTACCTGTTCGAAGTTTCAGTAGTTGACTTAACTAACAAATAATTCATATTTTTAAGAGTCATTTTACAGAAACTAAGTAGTGCACTAGTCGAATTGACAATTATTCCTAATTGAAAGCATGCATCTGTTGCGAGCTAGCAGCACCATCCTTAGTAGTAGGAAAACAAAAATGCAGACACTAATAGAGACATGGAGAAGTAAAGAGACGATAATAGATATAAGTATTTTTAACTGACATATTCAATATGTTAAAAGAACAAAAAATATTAATAATAATGTTATTTTATTTTCCATATAAAGACTATATTTCATTTATTTATACACATTTATAAATAATAGTTTTAACTATTTGAGTCGTAAATAAATTTATATAATATAGCGAACATGGAGTCAACCGGTACGTGAGTAAATATTTTCTAGTGAAAAGTCGTAGCGCAGATCGACATACGTCGACTAGTATGTAAAATAGTGCACAAAAATTCAGAGTGCAAATAGGCTTTTTTCTAGGTGAGCACTATCAAGGTATCGCGAATCTACTAGGCAGACAGATGCCGACTCAAAAAATATCAAAAAATATATAGAGGCTTCCCAGTACCACAGCCTCTCGATTAAACAAAACCTAATAAATTGACCAAAAAACTTTATAATGTGCAAATATAACTCTATCAAAATAGTATGCATAATTCAAAGTTATAAAAAAATAATGAAAAGGTATATAATTTCTTGTGACAGCAGCCAAATAAAATATATATAACGATTGGAATAATAAAAAAATAAAATTACTTTTGTTACTAAACTTCTCTATAATATCTAAAGTTCTCAAAAGGTTAATTCAAAACACAAAAAGTAAGAAGTATCGTCCATATTAACCAATACCGAATGCCAGATACTCAAAATAATATTGACCCGAATACGGCCTTCACACCTCCCGGACAACAGACACCCTTATCTTGCTAGAGAGGAAATCCTTTCCATTATACTAGGCAATATGCTACCATATATAAATAAGTATTGATACCACGTATAGGCCCTTGCTACATTGACGACTCGTGTCGCTCTATCCACGTAATATTATATATATATAGAGATATTAATATATATATATATATTATATATTAATAATATATTTATAAATATATTATAATATATAATATATATATATATAATATATATATAGATAATTAGAATTAATATATATATATAATATATATATATATATATATATATATTAAATATATTATATAATATATTATATAGTATAATTATATATATATTTATAAAATATATTCAAATAACTATTTAGAATTATTAATGCGACATTATAATAAAAATCTTTATTATAATAATATAAAAAGGAAATCTTTATAATTCGACCATATCCACTTGCTTATTAGTATGTCCGTGTACAGCGTGTAATATTATGTAATCGTTCCGAGTCAGTAGGAGATCTGTGTGAGATTAGTTTCTCGTACAGAGTCAACGTGAATTAGTCTAAAGCGACTCAGATACAAGCAGTTAGGACTTTCCAAGCCTAAGAAGTTTAAGCAGTGACCAACTAAGACACAATTCCCGGGTACCCAGATCTCACCTCACCATCTATGTTAAAGACACGGTGAATATAAATAAATAAATTAACTTAAATAAATAACTGTAAAAAAGAAAAAAAAATATAGATATAATATATTGCGATATTAAACAAGTATAGAAATATACTGATACAAATCTGGTAGGGAGCGCAAATTAAGGAAAGCAATTGTAGTATGATGCAGAGAAGTGAATGTTTATGATGTTGACTAAAATGATAGGAATTAGTTAAGAAGAGAATGTATAACAATGTAAATGGTAGAAAATAGATAGGTATTATAGAGATAAATCGGTATAATTAATATAAGTCAAGGATAATAAAGAAAGAAAGTAAGAATTTGAAATGATTTGTAAATAGTAACTAAAAGTTACTAAAAAGTATGAAGATTCAATAGATGATCAATCAATGCTATGGAAATAATATAATTCACAGATAATAAATTCAATAAAATATTTTTAAATAATACATTCAATACACCTTGACTATGAATTTTTGTAAAATAAGATATAGATAATATCATGAAAATATGATTATCCCATCAAAACTCCCTTTTTACAGATCTCAGCTCAATATATGAGAATTTGAACATTTCTTGAGGATGACTCAAGTTTGCAACAAGATTGCAGCAAAAATGCATGAAGACTTGATTTATTAAACCAGAAATTAGGAAGTGTGACGCAAAGATGAAATGAATCTATCAATAGTGATCACAAGGTCAAGTGAAGAGCTTGCAAACGGAATGAATAAGAATCATTCAATGGTTCACCTAAAATGTAAAACAGTTTGCTGTTTAAAGGTGAGTAAATATACATTGCCTTAATTGATTTCTTTTCATGGACGCCCACAGGGTGGGAGAAAGAAGGAGCACTTCCTGCCCCCCCCCCTGGAGACTGAAAAAAAAAAGATTGTGGTCTATGTATGATATAAAACAAAATTAATTACAAACTTGTATAGCATTCACTTAATTAGATAATTAAAAAAAATTATTATATTAAAACTTATATGATAAATAATAGTAATATTTCTTTTGTTTTGTGTTTTATAGTTTAAATACGTTATTATAAATTTACTATATTTTATTTTTTAAGCATAAGAAATTCGTTTCGCAATCCTGTAAAGCTTCTTCAATATTCCTTGCTGAGCGTTGACGTGATCTCTATTCCATAACTGTTAAGACATGCAATGTGATTTTCAGGGTTCTTTAATCTCATATTATTTTAAATGTAATTCAGATAATATTACGGAAAATAAATCAATTTGTTGGTAATGGTTAAGACGGTTATTCTGTGTTGGTAGGCAAAATTTCTGGTAAGCAGATGAGAGTTTAAGAAAAAAAATTCACGGCAGACCTCTTCCACTGCGATTCCCATTGATTGAATCTCGTAATTAATGATATCATCACCTTAGTGAAGTCAAAAATGTAGTAGCATGTAGTATGCATATATTTCTTCAGGAAAATTCACTAGGAAAAAAGTTGATCGCTGCAATATCTTTGCTGTATGAGACATGATGGCCCTCGAAATACAAAAGTATCAGCCTCTTCCTGGAACATTTTCTAAATGTTGTGTCCTTGATTTTAACCAACAGCATAAGATGAGAGCTTTCCAGCTACTTTATAAAGTTTTTACTTTGACCTTTCTCGTAGTACTAACTGGCATTGCCCATTACTCAGCGATTCTGGAACACACTCAAACACCTGCAAGCTGCTGATATAGATATCTACACTCTACGGTGTCAAATCAAGGGATTGATTGCTGCAATTGAAGAGCATCTTCAAAATTATCAGGAGGAATTCAGTGCCATTTCTAAGGTGTCAATACAGTAGCAGAGACTTTGGAATTGAAATCATGGTTCCTCATTTTGCAACTAAGCAAGGGCAATGAAGTAATGTTCCTGCTGAATCACTGACACAGCATTACGAGAGATCTTTTATTCATTCCCTATTTAGATGATTCACTTTTTGTGTTAATCATAAGAAAGATTTTCAAACTCAATTGAGATTACCGTTGCTCTCGTATACCTTTATCCTAAGAGTATGAGGAAGATGAGTGAGGAAAAATTTATGCATGAAATGCGAAAAATTCAACAAAATTATGAACATTTAATTTGGTATGGTATATGGTCTAAGCCAAACAACTCAGACTCATTTTAGCTTCAGTAAATTGATTTATCAGAACGTTCAGATATTTTATCCATCAATAACAAACACGTTTAAAATTGCTCTTGCCTTGCTCGCAACTACGAGCATATATATATATATATATAATATATATATAATTTGTATCATATATATATAATAAGGTATATATAATATATATATATATATATATATATATATATATTTATATATATATATAATATATATATTTATATATATCATAAAATATATATATATATATATATAATATATATATATATATATATATATATATATATTATATATATTATATATATATATATATATATTATATATTAATAGTATATATATATATATATATAGATTATATATATATATAATTAATATAATATATATAATATATATATATATATATATAAAATATATATATATATTTATAATATAATTAATATTAATATATATATATATATTATTTATATATATTATATATATAATATAATATTATATATATATATATATATATAATAATATATATATTATAATATATAAATAATTTTAATTTGTAACCACCGAACCTCTGTTCCATGAATTGGGGGATTTATTACCAACAGCAATAGGTTTTTTGATCAAAGGAAATTGAGTTATGTATATTATATGTATATATGTATAATGTAAAATAATGAGCTGACTGCGCGTCATGAATGGACTGCACTAAAAACAGAGGGGAGGAATTGAAGAGAGGACTAGAAAGGAAATTAGAGAGAAGACTCAAATCTGCTAGAGAAAGATAAGAAGTCGAAGGTTTGGAAATTGTGCGCCATTAAGAAAAGAATAAAATTTTCAAGATTGAATAAAAGAACTGAAGGATACTGCGGTAGTTTACAAAGTTAACTAAGTAGCCTGATTTTGAAATTTTAATAAAATTAACATAGGAATAAGATGAATATATACTAAATAATTAAACTAATGGTGAAGCTCCAAAATTTAAATCAAATTCTTTTCTTTAAAACAAAGCATTTTAAAATTCATAACTGAAAATTTTAGATTTACATCTTTTGAAAACTCTATGTAAGAAAAATAAATATTTTGAATAATGAAAATATGTAATTAAAATTCTTGTCAGAAAGTAATGAATTCACCGCCGAATTGAACTATATCAATAAAGGAGGATGTTCTTCGTATTGGATGTATAGATTGATGATTGGAGCATGAGTACTTCTTTTTTCCTATTTTTCTCTTCTCTTAAAGGATATGAGGTTAATGGAGCATTTTGTTTCCATTATGAAGAATTTTCCTCGTTCCATTCAGCGGATCGGCTCGTATTGGTCAAGAAGGAATGGATCAAGCACCAAACTGCGTCCGTAAGCTCAGCGGTAGAGCACTCGCAAAACTAAAGGCCCGAAAGACCGCAGGTTCCGTACACTGGGTCGTCCGTCTTTTGTGTGAGCTTTCCTTCTGGCCCGTCTTGCTCAGACTTTTAAGAATGGAGCACCCCCCTCTAGAATTAGGGCTCTGCCCGTGAGCGGTGTGTTAACTGAAAAAAAAAAAAACAAAAAAAAAAAAAAACAATATATATATATATTATATATATATATAATATAATATATATTATATAAAATATATATATAATAATATATAATAAATAAATAATAAAATATATAGTATATATATATATATATATACCTTGATTCCACATAATTACGAGCAACAACTTTTGCAGAAGCTTAGCCACCTCAGCCGGTCATAGCAATTGTGAGAAGATATTTAGGTGAATGCGATGTTGGGAAAGGGAAGGGAATCTTAGAAGACAGTTCTTCACAATCATATTATGCAGGACGGTAGGTATGTACTGTTTATTTTGAATTTATGCTTGTTTGTCTGGAGTTTGGGTTCCTGGTAACCTGATCTAAGTCTGGAAAGGATTATTTGTGTTTAAGGTGGAAGGTTTGTTTTATCATTGGAGAAAGTTTGAGGAAGGGTCACGGATGAAGGTCTAACGAGGTGATTTAGTTCACAAGTGATAAAATATGTTTGAATTATGTTAGTTTTAATGTTTTTAATGTACGAGAGGTGGTCTTTTCTAGGAAGGGTGATATTGTTGTTATATAACGATAGTGGGTCTGATGGGGAACTTTTAGACTGTATCTTGTATAATTCTATCTTCTCAACAATGATATGGCAATGGTTTGCTGCGACTGTTCGTTCTATAATGAAATCATTATTTATCAAGCTGCTTAATTTGATAGTTGACTCAATTATTTATTTATTTATTTATTTATTTATTTATTTATTTATTTATTTATTTATTTATTTATTTATTTATTTATTTATTTATTTGTTTAGTTATTTATTTGATGAGGCTGGGAACCAAGTTTATGAGGTTTAATCTTAGGAATGTAATATATACATGTGTCCTAGAATGAAACTTGCGTCACTCCTACACGCACATTGAAAGAATGGAAGCTATATTACTCTTTACATGTATTTCGTTAACAATTTCGTTACGTGAGAATACAGCTCAAGCCATCAACTGGTATATATTAAATATTGCTGACATCAGGCCAAACTAAGCGTACGAGAACGCGAGATATGAAGTTAGTGTGTAGATAAACGACAACAAGTCAACGAAATTATACCATCCGCAAGTGAGTCAAGTGGTAACCATCGCAAGGGTAAGTTTAACCAAGCATAGTAAGAGTGACGTCTCCCCTCGCATCACATTGTCTTAATATTCGTGTCGTAATATTCGTGGATCAATAATATAACATACGTTTTCGAATGCCCACAATGTATTCCAACAGGAGTAATGCCTATAATTGTGTGCGTGGTACGGATTGTATGACGAGAAATGCCAAGTGAAAGGGCGCGGCGCGCATTTCCTGTGCGGTAAAAATCCACGAGAAGTTTGCCGCATAGGTCTATTTTCAAGAGACGTATCAGCATTGTGTGGATGCTGGAAATTTAGACCGTTTTGACCATTGCGTGTGGAGTTTAATGTAGGGTAGTACTTCCCACCGCCATCATTCCTATATCTTACCCGGATTTGTGACGAGTGTACGTATGAGCGGGTGGCCAAACTTGCGTTCTCCATGTTCAAGCATATGGAGAACACTGGCGCGGAATGGAAAACGCCCATGAATATAATTGCAATGTGTTCGTATTTACTGTCACTACAACAAAGGAATCGTCGAAGAAAATTTCTGTGAATGGTTCATCGGCATTGTAATGCGAACAGACTTCCAAAGTCGGTGCGTGGACGACCGAAGTCAGCTTTCAGAAAAGTGCCACTCACACATAGGAAAAGTCACGAGTGACGATCGCAAAGAGATTTTCAATGCAATCAGTGGGCACCATTACCAGCAGAATTAAATGTAATGGTAAGCTTTTGATTGCTTATTCACAATGCTTCCTTGTCCCCTTATTTTCTATCTACCGCCTGATCGGACAGAACTACCCTTCAGTTCCTCCAGAATGGGTTCGGAGTGCTCCTTGAAGAATGTACCCGTGTTATATCTACGTCACATGTGGTTTCAGTTGATGTTTGCCTCAGCCCTCAACTTCAGAGACAACACGCAACATGACTGTATACTAAGCTACACTTTACGATGGATTTTGGTCTGGAAACACTGTTGCCCTGCCTCCACGTTTAGCCGGACTTCAGCACGTTCGACTTATTTACCTGGAACGTAAGCAAAGGTGTCGTCATACGCCACCTCAAGCCAATGACTTTGGAAACTGCCAGGAAAGATCGAGGCAAGCATGTCAAGACATTAACAGTAAGATGAATGCCGGTCGGGACATGTCGTTTTACGAAGGTGCGATGCATGCGTCAAGGGCTGGAGGGGCGCCTGTTTGAACACCTAATTATATCTGTATGCTGTTGTATTAAGTCTAAATAAAATAGCAATCCTGTTGTTTCAAGGAATCTTGTGTCGCATATCGTATCCCACCCTCTGGTTTGGTCCATCGCTAATAACTCCGTATCGAAGCTTTACCGAGCGAACAAATGTATAGAGTACTTATGTTTCCTTAATTTTCCATCAATGGTTCCCTTCATATATAGATATATATATATATATATTATATATACGATATAATATATATATATATATATATATATAATATATATATATATATATATAATATATAATATATATATATATATATTTTTTAATATATATAATATAATAATTATATTAATATATATAATATAGGTTGTTTTACATGTAGAAATTATTTTTAGAAGTATTAAAGATGCGAATGAGATAAATATAGAAGATAAGATGAAATCATTGCCCAAACCAAAAATATGAATATAATTAACAAAGTTAAAAAATTATTGGAAATGCGAAAACTCTTCTTCCCTCCCATCCTCTTGCTAATTTCGCTCAACTCGGAGTCTTTGCAGGGATATTATTTGACAGGCTAAGTTCTTCAAAAGGAAGTGCGCTGACTTCCTTGGATCTCCTACTGATAAAAATTTCCTGGCCCCTTGCCAAAATATATTTTCTAATACGTCCTGTAATTTCTGCCTTTCTTTCCTCTTATTCGCTCTGAAACGGATCCTGTAGCAATACTCTCTTAAAAGGCTAATTTCTCGGCCTCCTCTTTCATCTAAATTCCATCCCTGGACAATTCCGGCAACCCTCCTCATACTTCCTCTCTCGAGGACCCCCTCGACCTTCTAACTATCGTCCTATCGCTGTTCATTGATTTTGTCAAAAATCTTGAAAACTCTCCTCGCCTTCATTACCTGGAACAATTTGGAGTCTGCATCCTCCGTCAGATTCACTAGTACTGGCGTTCGATCGTTCGAGGTCAACCTGGCGACAGTCTTTCGCATATCTCACTGATTATGGTATTTGTGCCCTAAGGGATCATGGGGAGATCCATGTGTGGTGGCTCTTGTATAATCCATAAGCCTTTGGCCGGAAATATGGTCCAGACGTCACACCTCTAAGCTTCATTCCTTTGGGTTCCCCTTCTCTTTGCTCACGTTTGTCTAGTTTCTTCTCACAAAACGTTTTTTTCTCCATACGACACTTGGTTGATGGAGCGACCTTCTTTTTCCTTTCGTTGAACTGGGTGTCCGGAACGGTTCTGCTTATTCCAACTTTGTTCTTAACTACCATTAACGATCTCTTAGTCTACTCATCTACTCTTATTCATTCTTTATCCGATGACCTCCAACTTCCATTCTTCCACTCATTTCAAACTGCTCCTCTTCAATTCCTAGAGTTGCCTCTCGTCTTCGGCTTTCCGATTCTATCTCGCTGATCGGATGGGATTCCCGGGTCGCCTCAACCTTCTGAAGTTCAACTCTTTAAAAACCAACTTTTCTTTTTCCATCTCCCCCTCAAAAAACACCTCCCAACTTCCTATCTTCTTCGAACGGCCTCAGTCTCCATCTGGTTGACAACATAAACATCTTGGTCTAAACATAAAAAATAAACTCTCTTGAAAACGTCACATCACAACCGGTTTGCTAAGGTGGCCTCAAAAAAGCTCTGTTCAAGGTTGCGGGAATTTTTTTTTCCCGAACAGTTACTCCAACTTATATAAGGTCTTTCTTATCCGCCTTAATTGGAGACTGTTCCCACATGGGGGAGGGCTCCCATCCCTCCTTCTTTGGATAGAAGTTCAGTTCCAAGGCTTAAAAGGTTAATAAAAACTGTCCCTACTTTAAAATCTCTGACCCTTCTCTTGAGCCTCCTCTATCTCTGGCGACGTGATGTTGGTGGCTCCTAGCTCTTTCTATAGTTATTACAACGCAAAGGGTGCCTCGAGGGAGTTGAACTACAAAAATCAGCATTCCGCATGCATATATGACCACGTCCTCGTAGCACAACGGTGCCTGCTTTCTTATGAATTTGTGTGAAATTGAGGCTCAGGAATTTGTTCGTTGGGTGCCTTCCTTCTTTCCAGGCATCTTTCTTCTGTGGAACTCTCTACTTTCATCTGTTGTTTTTCCTGCTGGATTTAATCTCTCTCTCTCTTCAAGTCCTTCGTCTGCGGGTTCCACCATCAAGGGATTTTCGTTAAATCTTAGGAAATTTGGGTTGGGTTTCCCTATGGTATTGTTTTTTTATTGATGCTTATTATTCGCGCCCCGTTGAGTGGGCTACCTGTAAAATAAAATGCAGAAACAATTTAAAACTTTTTAAGCTTGACAACACAGAGAATTAAAGATAACAGAAATACAAATGAATCCGTAATTAAGCCAACTACTAGCCCAATCAACGTCAATATATTTCCAACCAAGTAGGGTGATTTGAGAAAAGAGAATCGAATAACTGAGTCATAATTAATGGTTAATAATTTGCTTTTGGAACAGCATAGAAAATAATGTACATTAATTTAAAACGATTGAAAGTATATACGTACATCTTGAAATGTGTTCTATCAGTAAGTAATCTGGTGGTTCCAGATCAAAGCTAAATGACAGGTTAGAAACTAAAGCATCTTAATACGAAATGAAGCAAAGAAACAACTGGACGATCAAAATTTGACATTTTGTCTGTTAAATGAGTAAAATGGGTGTTTCTTATGGAGTTTTGTGCGCTGGTTCCGAATTTGCATACCATTTTGTTGTAACGGGTAGGTTTTTTTTTTGTAATACGAAATTAAAAATTTAACATTGTTATAAAATGATAAGCTTTAGTTAATTTACCTCACCTATATACTCTGCAATTTAAAATGTAGATTTTGAAGATTTTCTACTGTAGTTTGCTTGAGGAACATCCCTTTAAGTCCCCAACAATAGTCTGCAAGCATATTTGAATTCCAATTTCCCTGATAACGGTTTTCGATAGTTGAAATATCTTGGTGGAATCGCTCACTATGCCATTCTGCTTATAGCCTAGATTTGCAGTTAAAGGAAAAAATTCCAAGTGTTGAATTGAAAGGAAAAATGAATTTTTAGGGACAATGTTTACAATTCGCATTGCTTTATAGATGTTCGAAAGGAGTTCGGTAAACTAGTTCCTCATGAGTTATCGGCCTTAATATTGCCTAGAAAACCCAGTTATCGACATTTTGAAAGGATTCTCCCATGCAATTTTTCAATATTATGCAAGCCTTTCATTCAAAGTTGGAATGGTCCTTCAAAAATTAGCTCCTTTATTTGTGGGCCTACAAATATACCCTCTTTAATTTAGCCGCAAGCTGATCCTGAGGGAATTTCTTATCACGATAAGGAATTACTGGACCACTTTAAATCCAAATCGTGTTTTAAACAAGAAAATTTCATTTACCTCCGAGTTTGATGGTGCAAAGGAGGGAAGATTAATACTAGTCTATGGTGTTTCAGCAGAGTTGGTTGAATAAATTACATTTTTTTTCCAGTATTAGAAGTTCTTTTAGGCCATTGTTTCTTGACAAAATGATTTTTGCGATCCTTGCTTTCCCCACTACGCATAGGAAACAACAAAATTAGATATCCTTGTTTGGAGACCTAACAAAGTTATAACTTTAATATCGCCGATATATTCCAAGTAAGCGTTTCGTGACGTGATTTTCGATAACAAAATTGTTCATGTTGTCCGCAGGTCTCTTTCATATGGGCTCCATAGCAATAGGTGTCGAAGGTTTCACATTTCATTATGAAGAAGCACTGCTTTAAACTGAGTTTAAAAGAATCTAAAATCAATCTCCATTCCTTTAGGGATCAATGACAGTCTCCTAACTCTCATTAATGAAATGCAACAGTCAGTACAATACACTGAACTTGCCGTCTACGAGAAACAAGCTTCCGGAATCTTTCCGTTCGCGTCGCCGATAAGAGGAAATTTTAGTTCCCTTCTCAAGGAAATTTCCAACCCTTTAATCTAGATGCTAATAGTTCTGCCTGTTTCTTTGACAATGATAGATGGCGAACTAGATCATGAGTTCATGCTGATTAATTCTATGAGGTTCTGTGACATTCCAGCATAATCAAGGTCTTCAAAGTCGTCATTTTCTGGACGTAATTTACTTCTTCGTCGGAGTTTCTGCTGACAGGAGATTCACATTTCAGGTGGTGCAAGGGATAGGAAGCTCTTCGCTGTGAGGAACAGGCCTAATAGCGAAGGATATTTGGATATTTAATGGTCTCTGGTCTTGATTGTTTATTAACAGCAATTTTTGTAATGCATAAAGACAGTCTTTTGCGTGATCCTTTGGTTCCCTCCTTACCATTGGAATTGCAAATGGCATATGTCTGGGACTGTCCTTAAGTCAACCACTAGGTAAATGTTAACACCAAGACACACAGCAAATATTGAGGTGCCCAAGATTTACTTGATCAACATCAATCTTAATTCAAAATAAAGATTATATGCTGTTTTTTATTAAGGGAGTAATTAATATTCCTCATTTGGGACTTCAAAGTTACCTCACCACAAATGTAATAAAATTTGTTTGGATCATTTTTACAATTTCGTGGCAATTTAATTAAGGTATCTGATCTGTAGGTGAAATTAAACAATTTGAACGTATATAATATATATAATATATATATAAGATAATATTATGATAATAATATATAATATAATTATATATATATATAAATATAATATAATATATATATTATAAATTTAATATAGTATATATATAATATATATATATAATAAATATAATTATATATATATGATATATATATGTATATAATAAATATAATATATATATATATAATAAATATATATAATATATTAGATATATATTTAAATAAATATATAATATATATAATAATAATATATATATATATAGTATATATATATATATATATATATATATATATATATATTATATATATTATATATATAATATATCTATATATATATATATATATAATATAATATTTAATATATAATATATATATATATATATATATATTATATATATATATATATAATATATATATATGTTTTTATTTATTTATTATATATATATATAAAATAATATATATAATCATATATATATATATATATATATATATAATAATATATATATATATAAGTAATAATAAATCAACAATTCTAATTCACACACTTCACGATACAACGCCGCAGATAAAACTGAAGGCAAATGACTCATGAAAAACGTCCGGGACCGAGGTTTATTTTATCGAGTTCGATAAACATGTCTTATCATCGTTGGCGTTTATTTTATCTTTTTTTTGGTTCCTACTTATTATACGCTTTATATTGCTGGCGATCACCTTTTTTTCATAAAATCGCAAGAAAAGAGAGTTAAACAAATCAGACATTTTACCTTGTGAATTATATTGTTAGTTTATGAAATATATAAAAACAAAAAACCTAAAGCCCGTTGTTGCAAATTTGGAGGTTATATTCGTTTTCAGCGTACTGAAATATCATAAGAAACCAGTTCATGAGATCACATTTAAACAAAATTTCTGTCATCCGTGTAATTAGCATTAAATATATAGGTGTTGGAGGAAAATACCATTAAGAGAAAGGGAAATATTATTCACTTGAAAAAGTATGTTATGACATGAATGAAATGAATATGTTACGAATATCAGTCACTACTTCATTCTAACTAAATACATATCTTAAAGTAAAGCTTCCATTGCTTATGTATAAATAAGAATATATAATATTATATATATATAATATATATATATATATATAAATATATTTTTTATAAAATAATTTATATAATATTATATATAATATATAATAATATATATATTATAATATATAATTATAATATATATAATATATATATATATATATATAGTATGTGCAAATGTAAATGCCTACGAAAAACGAAAGAAGAGACCTTGTGAAATAAAAATTATAACAAAATACTCGTATGAATATTAATCGTGGACGATTGATTTTTCTAATAAATCGATTTTTATTAGCATTTTAGAAGCGAATTAAATATTTTTTAACAAACATAATTAGTACGCGAGGTGTTACTTGTCATTGCAATCTATAAAAATTGCATATTTAGAAATATCACCTCTTTTTCTTTTTGGTTATTTTCCATAATGTTTGTAACGAGCAAGCTCTTTCACTGCAAAATATAATTCCAAGAATTAAAATTTATGTTTTCTGAGTAGTCTAAGATTTTCTCACTTCTGATTGAAGAGTTTTCCATGCACTTTAACAGCCAGAATAATTAATATTTTTGCACAGTTTCATTATTGCAAATCAGTAAAAATCACACACTTGTTGGTTTATAAAAATGTGTAGGATAAGAAGAAAGAAAGAATGCATCCAAAAGCAGGACTTTTGTGAGTGGTAGACACAATCCTCAGAATCAAGATTGCATAATAGTGAAAATGAAAATTATGAGAACTGAGTTTCAAAGACAGAAGAGTCAGAAATAAAAAATTCACAGCTTGCAGTTGACAATAATTTACATCAAAAATTGGGTGAAGATACCTCCAACAAAAAGTCCGTAGGCAGTTGTTTCGGGATCCTGTCAGGACCAATGAAGAAATCTGAAATATCTGTAAATAGCAATTTCCAATCGGTTTTATTTGAATAATAGGACCTCTACAAATTTTTCGTTAAGTTTTCTATTGAGTTCCGATTGGTCCTTATGGAATTTCTTATCGCATTTTATTGGGGAATTTCCAATTTGGAAATTTCATTTTT
>JABUQX010011500.1:52500-62500 GCA_015478945.1 Trachelipus rathkii | reverse complement strand
CGTGGACAAACCCGGAACAGAGAATCAACTTCTGTCTGTTCTGATCTGATGTTACTCTCCCGCCTAAGAAGGCTTCGCTTCTACAATATGCAAGTGATTCTGAAACTTACTCGGATGCCACAATTAACTCTTCGGACTACAATTCTTCCATAGGATTCCCACGTGCTGAAACTAGGGTCCCGTTGAAGAAGAGGTCAGAGGAGGTATTGGATGAGGCCTTACGCGGCCGCGGTCGTCCTTTGGGTAGACATGGCGTTGTCTGGGAGAAATCTTCCCCCTCTGCCTCGTCCCTTCCACCCACTTTGAATTTGGAACCGTCACCTGAGCCATCATTTTTCACGGAGATGTCTCAACACGGGTGTTTCAATCTTTGAACGTTTTGATACAGGGACTTCTTCCTGTGTTGACGTCTCGTCGTGTTCAATCTCGGCTTTAGATCGTTTTGGCTGGGAAAGGTCGGCTTTCCTCTGTGAAAGTGACCACTATCCAATCGAGATACCATCCTCTAGCCCTAGTCCGCAGAAACAACCTTATTCTGGCTGGCGATACGACAGAGCGGAAGGGTATTCCTTTCATCAGGCAACTTACTTTCCCATCTTTCCCGAAACTACCTTGTTCCCGTCGCCGGCGGATGCCTTCACCCACTTTCAGGAAGCAATCCTCATGGCGGCAACGGACCATACACCCCGTTCATCTGGGACCCGAAAATCGAAGACTCCTTGGTAGAACCTGAAATGTGCTATGACTAATCGTGAAAAGCGTAAATTATATGGGTGTAAACAAACTCCCACACCTTCCAACTTGATTCTTTATAAATCATCAGCAGCCCGCTCCCGGCGTATTACTCGAGGAAAGAGGGAACAATATTTTCGTAACTATGTTTCCACTGTTAATTCTCATACTACTGTATGATCGGTCCGAAAGATTGTAGAAATAAATTTCCGAAAACACCATACAGACCCACCAATTCTCCTTGCTAACAGCCTGCATAAATCTGATGTCATCTCTGATCCCGGGGTCGTGGCGGACGAGTTTTGTTATCACTTTGCTTCCTGCTCCGGCAGCTCCCTGTATCATGAACCTTTTCGCTATGTTCCCCCTGGAGAAGACCTTTCATACAAAAGGTTATTCACCAGAGCAGAGCTCCAAGATGCCCTAAAACTATGCAAGGATGGAGCGTCTGGTCTTGACGGCATTTCCTTCCAGATGCTAAGGCATGCTCATCCTTCTGTCACTGCAATCCTTTTCAGCTTATATAATAGAATATGAGTGGAGGTGGTGGTGGGGGGGTCTTCCTCCTGTTTGATTTACTGAATATATTGTTCCCATTCCCAAACCTGGGAAGGACCCAACTTCTTCTGATAACCATCGCCCTATTTCATTGACATGATACACATGCAAGCTCATGGAGAGATTGGTGGCTTCCCGCCTGTTCCCACGCTGGAGCGACTCCATGCATTTTTTGACTATCAGTTTGGTTTTCGTCACCATCGCTCTGCTCAAGATTCTCTCCTTTGGTTAGATCATGACGTTCGTGAGACCTTTGCTTTCAACAAAATTGCCTTGACCATTTTCTTTGACCTCGACAACCCTTCTTATTGG
Organism: Trachelipus rathkii; assembly: GCA_015478945.1. NCBI lineage: Eukaryota > Metazoa > Arthropoda > Malacostraca > Isopoda > Trachelipodidae > Trachelipus > Trachelipus rathkii. The sequence goes on along the minus strand of JABUQX010011500.1, from coordinate 60,898 downwards.
CCATTTGCTGTGGCTGTTGCTTTCATCTTCGCTTTCCTCAGCCTTCCTCAGCGAGCGGTCATGCACTATGATTTCAGCTCTACCTATTCAAAGTCGGTTAATCCGCATCCTGCTCTTCGCAACGGGAACCAATCTTTAACAAAAGTGGAGGCACACTCGATGCAATTGAGGGATTTCTTTCTGCACCATGAGAAAGTCCATAACGACTCTACAGAAGTTTACACCGATGGTTCCGAAACGGAGGGAATGGTGGGGGCTTCGGATGTGTGTCCGGACATCACTGTTTCCCACACCCTTCCACCATATTCGTCTGTTTTTATGGCTGAACTGATAGCAGTGTCCATGGCAATGCACAGAATCAGTACCATCTCCATTTAGGGTAACTATATCATCTTTTCAGATTCTAGGAACGCTCTCCAAGCATTGCTTGACCGATCTACCAGAAAACCTTTGGTCTCTGCCATTCAAATGTCCCTCTGCTTGTTACCTGTGAAGAAGTACAGATTTGAGTTCTGCCATGTGAATGTTCCTGGAAATGAAGAAACCGATAGGGAGGCCAAACAAATGGGAATGCACAGGGTATCGAGTGCTCAATACTTTTCTTCTGCTGTACACCTTGGCCATTTCTCGGTTACGGATTTCTTCATCACTAAACGTCTGGGTTTTCTCTCTGGCTGGCAAACATGTCTGGCAGATAACGCTCGTGGAGCCAAACTACAAAATTTGAAAGCCATCAATGGACGGTGGTTATCTTCTAATAGAACGGGATCGCCTCCTGGGTTATACCAACCTCACTCGCGGATTTCTCATGACGCTGGAAGATCCCCCGACCTGCCTATTTTGCTCCTTCAATTGTCCTCTTACGGTCGTTCATATCTTTGTGGGATGGGAGGCCATTTCGACTCTTCGAAGCAAGCTCTTCCCTGATGTGCTCACCATATCTCTTCAGCATCGCTTTCCGTACATCTTATCTGAATCTTCTCCCTTTCGTAATGATCGAGTTTGTGCCTTCCTGTTAGAACTGAAAATCTTCTATAAGATCTAACCTGTTCATATTATGTTCCATTGGAGACTTTTCCTGCAGTTAGTATACTGAGACGGTACAGCCACATTTCTGTGTGCTGTGGAGGTCCCTGTACATCCACTCAAAAACAAATAAATTTTTTTATTATTATTATTATAATTATTATTATTATTATTATTATTATTATTATTATTATTATTATTATTATTATTATTATTATTATTATTATTATTATTATTATTATTTATATATTATTATTAATATTATTATATTATTTATATTATTATAATATATATATATTAATATATATAAAGTATAATATATGATATATATATACTATATAAGTATAGTATATAATATAAATATATATATATATATAATATATATTATTCATATATATATATTATAGAAATTACGTAGAATGTTAATTTATATTATATATATATATATATGATATATGTATATATATATATATATATAACTTTTATTTTTTTTTTAAATGTTCATATTTTAGTGTTTCAAAAGCAATGATGTTTGTTGTTGCTTAGCAGCTACAGTTCACAATAATAATAATAATAATAATAATAATAATAATAATATAATTAATAATGAATACATAAATGAATAATAATAATAATAATAGATAATAATAATAATAATATATAAATTAATAATATATATACCAATATTTCGCCTGTATACTTCAGGCATGATCACGGTAACTAACTTAGTTATTATAATGCAGCTTTTAAAAATAAATTTAGTTTTTTATATTTAGAAATTTATTTTTGTAAGCTGCATTATAAATAATAGTCAGTTAACCGTGATCATGCCTGAAGCATACAGGCGAAATATTGGTATAATATTAAAAGTTTTAACTTCTTTTTATTCTCGAATAGTCCTTAATAAAATTTCTTCTGAAAAATAAAGAAATTTAGAGAATTGAAGAAAGCTTTGGTGTCCAAACCTATACTGACGCTGATATCTAAATTTTCGAAGAAGAAGATAATAATAATATAATAATAATAAGTAATAATATCAATAATAATAATCATAATAATAAGAATAATAATAATAATAATAATAATAATAATTAATAATAATAAATAATAATAATAATAATAATAATAATAATAATAATAATAATAATAATAATAATAAAATCAATATTGAATAATATATATAATAAATAATAATAATAATAATAATAATAATAATAATAATAATAATAATAATAATAATAATAATAATAATAATAATAATAATAATAATAATAATAATAATAATATCCCATTACCTTTCTGTAATCCAAGGTTTGAACTTTGGTTCTTCTTTTCTCGAAGAGAGCTCTAAGATTTTCTCGTCTTTCTCCTCCTAAGATTGGTGTACCTAAATGAATAAATAAGATTATAAAGGCATGCTATCTTCTATCAGTACTTTATGTTAAAAAATGGTTTAAATCCTACACTGGATAAAATATCAAATTAAAATAAAACGGGTTTATAAGATTAATCTTACACTGAGGTTAACGTTATAGTATGTTTTCATTTATTTTCTTAAAATTATCTTTTAGAATCTCACCTTCACCATTTTCTTTAGAGATACTGTAGAAGCGCTTCATGAAAGCAACATCAAGTGTTCCAATTGGCTGCTTCTTTTGACGATGTCTTTCGATATTAGCGATAGGATGACGGCGTCCAACAATTTCATCACCGTCGCCACTACCATCCAAGCCCTTGAGTCTCTGCATGTCCTTTACAAGTTTCACTGCATTCAACTCGAGTTTGGATTCAGGTGTCATACCCTCCGGCTAAATGGAACATGATTCAATTAGGAAAAGAATCAAACGATTTTTGTATCATTATATAAAACTATCTCACTAAAATCAAGATACCGACCTTCTTACTACAGAAGTTGAGTTCAGTGGAAGCAAGAATGTGAGAAATCGTTCCAAATCTATGGAACAACATAGCAGAGAACTGAATCACCAGAATTAGAGCGAAGAAGAATACGAATACAAGACCAATTGGTTCCAACTGAAGGTACGTTTTACTTATGAGTATCTGTAATAAAAATCTATTAGAATGGATTCTCTGTAGATAATTAATAATACTCTTCCATAACATTTAACCACTTGCACAATATATATATATATACATCTTCTACATTTCAAAATATACTGTATATGATTCACATGCAACAAAACACAAAAAGACGATGTCAAATGAGTACATAAAAGCTGATCCTTCAAAAGGTAGACTCTCGCTTATCATAATATTTCAAAAATAAATTAAAAATATACAGCTTGCTCATATGAAGCGCTCGCGAGCACACACATACACATACACACATACACACAAACACACACACACACACACACACACACACACAATTTTTTTTAAAACTGGGAATGAAGTTATCACATTCACTCTTATATCTTCCTTACTAAATAATGACATAAAGGTATATAAATTTTGCATTCGTAGATTTACTGGTGCTCTAATGATATATATATATATATATATATATATATATATATATATAACTATATATATATATTATATATTTATAATATATTTATATATGTTATTATATATATATATTATCTATATTTACATATACTATAATTATATATAAATTATATATATATATAGAAGAGAGTCAAAAGCCAAATGAATGCAGTGTACATGACAACGTACAGTGAGTGAAATTTCTAGATAAAATAAGTAGGTGTTTAGTACATAATTGAACAACTTGTTAAGTATTTGTAAGTAGTAAGTTAAATACAATGTTTAGAGTATGTAAAAGGATCTAGTCTAGTGCATGCAAATCTCTCACACAATAAATGTTAGAGGAAATATTTGGGAAGTTGAAAAAGGATTTGCACTTTGTGAGTTTTTGCCTCTGTTATGTTATGTTATGTTATAATTATGTTATGTTACAATATTCAAAATGCAAAATAAAATTAGACTTGCATTATTAATTAGTGTCTAAGAGTGAATTTTTGTAAGAGTGGATTTTACCGATGTTTATGTTGTTATATGTCTATGATCATCTCTTCATGCACCACATGAATGAACAAAAGACAGGAAAGTCCCACATCCATGTTGCATAAGGGACATGTAAAAGTTATTGAAGTTTACTCCACAGTTCCTTTTACAAGTAACAAATAAGGCCATCACCACGAAGGGAGGACAAAAAGGACTAAAGGTTCCTTGACAAGTTTTTGACAGCCATTAATATCCTATTAGTTCCACAGTGAGAAACAGGGAAACCAAGTAAGGTGATACCGATGAGTAGGTTTGATTGCTTTGCAATGCTCAGCATTACCTGTCCCGTTTCTTCAATGATGGTCACATTTTCCTTAACGCCAAGGGGCCACAAAATGTGAATTTCGTCTTTGTTCAATTGAAGTAGGAACACGATCAAGATAAAAAGAGCGTTCAACATGAAGAACGAAAATACGGATTTGTTACGAAGATCCTTAAGGTCCTTCGCTACTCGAGCCTGTGGAAACATATCCGAATACCTACAATCAGAAGCAAGTTACAAATAATTTTACCTTATTCTTACCTCTTGAGTTGTTGGATCGATTGTGATGTTCTGCTTGACACCGAGAGGCCACTGAACGTGAATCTTGTCTTTGTTTAATTGCAGTAAGAAAACAACGAGAACAAATATTGCATTCAACATAGTAAAGGAAAAGACTGAAATATTTCTTAGGTCTTTCAACTCCGCTGCAGTTTTTTTCTACAAAGTACGGAATGAGAAAAGATTAAGGATAATCCCACGTCCACAAAACATATCCTGAAATTCTTTAGTCATTACGAGCATAGAATCAATCAAGCAAGAATAACTGTAACATTAAATTCTAAAACCAAGTATAGTTATCAAATTAAAGAGAGTCAATTAAAAAAAACATGCTAAAAACCAACAAGAGACGCAAAACATTAAAAAAATAAACAACAATAAAGAAACCGATAATGCAAACAAAGAATAATCTTAAAAAAAGAACCACTAAAATGAAGTTATTGGAAAAGTTAGCATGCAGAGTAGAGTAAAAAATCTTCAATATATATTTACTGTACATTCATATTTCATTCCAATTAACGTTACATTACAGTCGATATTATTCTTCAAAAAATTGACCAATGATATAATTATTCATTAATAATCAATAAATAAAATTTTGAAAAGGGATAAAAAGTAAATTTTCAAATAATTTAAAAATATATAATAAAAATTCATATCAAATTTTAAATTAACAGGTGTTAAAAGAAGATTCGGGTACCAAGCATGATTACAAAATGAGTCATCGTCTTAAATTATATTTTAATAATGGAATAAGAAAATTAAGAGTGAAAAGCAAAAAATAGATGAGTGACTAATAATGTAAACGATAATAACAGCGGAGAAAATCATCATTAGTCAAATCATCATCATTATTAATCTCCATTAGTCTATTAACGTTAATTCAAGATTCGATATGGGTTACTTTAATAACGATATAAATAAATAAACAAACAGATGTATAAGTAAATAAATTCAGAAATGAAAAGTAGAAGAGAAGATTTGCATTTCATTAATCTTACCAACGTCATCTCTTCGGCTTCTCTACAGATGAGAACAGGATAAGAAATACTGGCTTTTAATATTAATATATTTCATATTTCATCATTATATACAAAAAATATATATACCTTGCATAAGATATAAACATATATTACCTGTTCTTCAACATTCTTGTTTAAGGGGTACAGGTATTTTTCTATAAGGTCTTTCCAAAATTGAATTTCTGTTTTGTCCAATTCGCCAACTACTCCTCGTTTTAAGTATTTGTCCTCGATCCAGAAAGGATTGATCAAATCGTCCCTCTTAATCTTTGGACCTGCCATATATAATTAAAATTACATTAAACGGTGAAAAGTGTTAAGGAACATGACGGACATAATATAAATGGGAGCAACTCAGACTTTGAATATTTGTGATTTGTGATTACATTTACATTATCATGTAAAATGGTTGTGTCAAATTGATTGAACTTCTCAAATAAACCATTTGCTCCTATCATATATATATATATATATATACGTATATATATGCTTATATATATATATATATATATATATATATATATATATATATATATATATATATATATATATATATATATATATATATATATATATATATATATATATATATATATATATATATATATATATATTCTTTCAAAAGATTATAAAAACTTTTGGATCAGTAATCAGTATGGTAAATTCGCTATCTTAAAGGCCAGTTATATTACCTAAATGGTCGCTATCATCATCATCAAAATCATCGTCTCCTGTTTCATTGATACTCTGACTTTCATGCCTTACGTGTCGAGAATTCAAATGATTATCCGATCTTCTTCTATGAGGTGGGACTAAACCAATGCTCCTAAGGAAAAAAAAACTGAAGTAATAAGATTCCTAAAATTGGGTTATTTAATTTTTATTCTAATTTAGTTACGATGTTTTAACTTACGCTTCAATAGAATCCAATTTCTTTTTCAGATCATCCAGAGCTTCGGCAACGTGTTTTCTTTCGTCTGGTTTAGGGTGAACGCAGAACATGATCTTAAAGAGTCCTGCAACCGATAATTCAATGGAACCTTCATCTTCAACGGAATTTTCTCTATATAAGAAGCCAAGAAGCCCATCTTGTTTTTGTTTCTTCTTCGCTTCTTCTGCCGCCTTCCTATCCGCTTCTTGCTCCTATAACAAATTTGAAGATTTTAATTTTTCAATCGAACGCCTTAATAATAATGTTAATTACGAAAAGATTTCAATAAAATTTTGATTCTTCTTTACTCAATTTTAATTTCAAATATTATTATTATTATTATTATTATTATTATTATTATTATTATTATTATTATTATTATTATTATTATTATTATTATTATTATTATTATTATTATTATTATTATTATTATTATTATTATTATTATTATTATTATTATTATTATTATTATTAGTAGTAGTAGTAGTAGTAGTAGTAGTAGAAGTAGTAGTAGTAGTAGTAGTAGTAGTAGTAGTAGTAGTAGTAGTAGTATAGTGAAAAATACCTTTTTAGTTTTCTTCGTAGCTACTTCCCTCGTTCCCCATGAGACATTGTTTAGATTAATGAGCGAATAAATGATGAGAAGAAGATACATAGACGGGATGGAGAGCAGATACAGAAGACCCGGTATAATACACTTAAATTCCTGCGGATGCATACACGCCGCTATGAAGAACGAGCCGGATAAGGCGATCAAGAAAATGAAGGAGGGCGAACCGACGCCGTCCTCGCCTAATTGTAACGTCGTACCGACAATTACAGCCATCATTATAAGACCATAAGACGCAGACATTATTTGAGCAACAATAACCTTTAAAATAAATGAACACATTTATGTAATAAATGTGTATTTAAATAATTTGTATTTCTATAAAAAATGTTTCCATATATATATATATATATATATATATATATATATATATATATATATATATATATATTTAATTTATTTTAAAAAAAAAAAAACATATTATAAAAATATACATATAAATATAAAGTTTGTAAATATATATATATATATATATATATATATATATTTATATATATATATATATATAGTTATAAGAAGATAGCAGTTATATATTTATTATGTATGTATATATATATGGAAAGTGGTAGTATATATATATATTACATATGTGGTACAAGTAGATATATATATAGTTATATATATATATATATATATATATATATATACCTGATGATCGGATTTTAAAGTAAAGCAAACTATCATGAAGATGAGAATAGGGTAAATGTTGTATTGGAATGACGGCCAATTTCCAATTTTAAATGCAGCGACAAAAGCACCAACCAACATAAGGAAGATGGTTCCTGGACCCAAGATTGTTCCTCCCATCAACATAGTCTAAAGAAAACATTAAAAAAAATAAGCTATGCCGTTGAAAATTCAAACTGGTTATAAAATAAAAGCAATGACGAAACATTTAAAGTAAGGCTAAAACTAAAATTAAAGAACTAAAATATTAAGGTCTATATAACAAAAAATAAATAAATAAATGCGCATCAGAGCAACCATTTTATAATACTAAAGCAATAATAATACAACATATTATTTGAAAATGTGTTATATAGATCACTCTGTGAGTCCAATCTAAATAAATTATATACAAAGAAAAAGAAGATAGCCATTAAGATATCTTTCATAACAACAAAAAGAAACTTCTACATGGTTCTTCTAACCTGATATCCAATGTAAGGTAAAGAAATATTATCATTGATCTGAATAGTCTTCTTGTAATCTTGCAGCAG
>JABUQX010011500.1:27500-30000 GCA_015478945.1 Trachelipus rathkii | reverse complement strand
TATTATTATTATTATTATTATTATTATTATTATTATTATTATTATTATTATTATTATTATTATTATTATTATTATTATTATTATTATTACCTTAGAAGGTTAGGTTAGATTAGGTTACCTTAGGTTGTGATAGGTTATGCTAGGTTAGGTTAGGTTAGGTTACCTTAGGTTGTGATAGGTTATGCTAGGTTAGGTTAGGTTAGGTTACCTTAGGTTGTGATAGGTTGGGTTAGGTTAATTTACTTTGGGATACCTTATTTTAGGTAAATATCGATAAAGTTACGTAACGTTCATTTCCTCTCGAAGATATTTGTTATAATCTACTGTAGTACAACGGGATATTTCTAACTGTTTCTCATAAAATTTTACGGAAGTTTGCTCTTCCGTCCAATAATATATGAACAAAATTATTTTCTTTAGAGGTAGTTTAGAATTCTCAAGCCACGTTCCTTTTCTTACAGATTTTTGCAAAAATATTGCAGCATCTAATTCTGCTTTATTTAAGTCGTTTAAAGTTAATAAAATAACTTTAAGTGACATTTTAACAAATAATTAATATTCCACTCATATGTACTCCCACTTTAAATTTTCAACATAGACTTTTCAAATTTTTTAGCCTTACGCTTTTTGTCATACAGGTAAACTTTGCAAAATTTCGTACCTTATTTTTATATAGTTTTTCAATAATAAATTTGGATAACTTAAATAATCCCTATTTACTTCATTATATAAAAGTTTTATTTTATTTTTAAGACGTATTTATATTTCCTTTTTCTTTTTAATTTAAAACTGTTTAAATTTTTAACAAATAATTTTCTTTCATAATTTTTTTTTATTCGTTAAAAATACCCTCAAACATAATTTATTTCCTTATCTCAAATTTTCGTAACATTTTTTCCCTAATATGATCTTTTTTCCGGTTTTTTTAAAAAATCATTTAAAATATTTCAAATTTTTGAATCATGTTCGTTCCCACGTAAATTCATTGTTAGTATCATATACTATCAATATATTAAAAATAAATAAAAAAACAAAAACAAAACTGACGAAGGCGTAAAACATAACAGGTCATATATATATATATATATATATTATATAATATATATATATATATATATATATATATATATATATATATATATATATATATATATATATATATCATATATATTATATATATATTATATATATATATATATGTGTGTGTGTGTGTGTGTGTGTGTGTGTGTGTGTTTACAGGTGCGTGCGTGTGTTCATTACGTAATATTATGAGAAGGGGGAAAGAATGTAAAAGATTTTAAAAATTTAATTATAGGTTTGGAAAAGTAAATGATTTCATAAAGAATAAAACCATTCATTTTCCTAATATGGAAAAGCGTTATTAATATTAAAAGTCATCAATTATGTAATGACTTGAGCAGAAAAACTTGATTCGATTTTCATTCCTTAAAACACCTGCTGAGAAAGAAATGCAGATGTGAAGGAGTCCTTCTAAGAGGTCATCTGCAGTTCGAATCAAAGGCTCTTTGCTTTGGAAATTTGAAAGCTTTTTATTCGATTATCCATACGCACTGGGCGATTTGATCTCTGCGACCAACTCGCTGGTGACCAGAGGTGCAGTGGTTTCAGTGTGAGTCTACACACTTGGTTTCAACGACCAGTTGATCTTCAGTGACCAGAATAATATGGGTGACTCACAATGAGACTGGTTGCCGGTGACCAATGAGACACATACAATCCAATGGGAGCGTTCAGATTACGGGCGACTAAGGTGGAGACCACAACAAAAATAACATCTATTTTATATAATTTTATTTATTTATTTCCACAGTAAAGTGTAATTATTTAGATAAGTTGAACTTCGCCATTATTTATATATATATAGGTCCTATTCTGTTTTACGACTCCGTCAGTTTTAATTTTTTTTGTTTTTTTTTTAATATATTGCTACTATATGATACCAACAATGAATTTCAGTGGTAACGGACATGATTCAAAAGTTCGAAGTATTTTTAAATAATTTTTAAAAATCACATTTTTGTTAAATATTGTTTTAAAAATGAAATATCTCGAAAAGTACGATACTTACAGAAAAACCAATTACATATTTGGAATCAGTGTATAAAGCTTATTACACAAATTAAAAAAAAAAAAAAAAAAAACATTTTTTTTCATAAATTAAATATCTCAAAAAGTACGACACTTACAGAAAAACCAATTACATATTTGGAATCAGCGTATAAAGCTTATTACAAAAATGTAAAAAAAAATTAATAAAAAAAAAAAAAAAAAAAAAAAAAAAAAAAAAAAATTTAGGGGGCTCGAGCCGAGGGGGGAGAGGGGGGGGGACGTTTTCCATACCCCGTAGGGGAGGGGCGGAGGAACCCCCGCGACACCCAAATACCAAAGAGCGGGGGTTCCGGAGACCCTCCCCGGAGGGGGGGAAATAGTCCTACCCTGTAGTTCCCCCGGAAGGCCGAGAGACCCCGACTCCTGCCAT
>JABUQX010011500.1:0-10000 GCA_015478945.1 Trachelipus rathkii | reverse complement strand
TATATTATAATATATATATATATATAGATATATATATAATATATATATATATATATATATATATATATATAATACTATAATCTTTTACTTTGTTTACAAACAAAATTTTTTAAAAGACTTTGGCGGCAACCAAATCCTCGCTACGCCAGATATATATTACTATGTATATATATATGAATATATATATATATATATATAAATAATATATAGATATATAAGTAATAAAATATATAGAAATAATATATATAAATATGATACTGTATATAATATATATCATATATATATATATATTCCAAATTGAATAACTTTGTGAGTGGATGGACCTATAGATATATATAGTATAATATATAAGATATATTAATAATGTATACTAGTATTCTAATATAATATATATACTATAGAGAATTATGTATAGATGAATAAAGTATATATATATGAGAAGTAGCATAACAGTATATGAAAGAATATATAAAGCGTGACAGAATAATTGAAGATTCGCTACTATGCTGAGTAAGAGGTCACGCAGTTCCACACAAACTAATTCGACTTTTACGTATAAATCATAAAAGAAACTATGAAAGTAAAAAAAAAAAAAAAAAAACACAAAATACCGAAAACGTTCATAAAGTTCCTTAAAAAAAAAAATAAAATTCCTGATCTTATGACGAGTATTAAAATTCTTTTTACAGAGTGAAAAAAATCGCTGAAAGGTAACTTTATTGCACACAAATTCATTCATGCGTTCGTAAATGTCGGTAGTTTGCAAGCGATAATCTCAAGTGCAATGCAAATATGCACCACGCACTACAAAGAAATTATATATATATAATAATATATGCAGTATTTATATCATATATTAGTATATAAGCTATATATATAGATAATATGCATAGTTCGGTAATAGAGACTCGAATCTAGCTATATATATATATAATAAATATATATGAGTACTAATAAATATATATGAGTAAATAGCTATAATAACATACCTAGTAAGTTTATCAAGTCTCATACTATGTTTTATATATAACGTAATATGATAATTATATAACATATCATGTATTATATTAAGCATATATAATATACATATAGTGATAGTATATGATATATATATATAATCTAAAAATACCTATAATATCATCAACTCAAATCATACTAATATTATATATACATATATACACTATACATTTATATATATATATTACGTCTTTATATAATATATATATAAGAAATTAATAAATGTATATAATACTAATATAGTATAATATATAATGATTGTAATATATATATAATATATATATATAGTATATAAGATAAATATATTCATAGTATATAAGATAATGCTATATATATATTAATATTAATTATGATATATATATATATATATATATTATTTATATATATTTTTGAAATAGTCTTAGTTAAAAATAATAAATAATAAAAATAAATTACTACTACCACTAGCACTACCACTACTACCAACTACTACAAATATTCCACACTCACTCACTATACGAACTTTAGGTAAATATAAGAAATAATTCTAAATACACTAATTAAAATAATTAAATAATAATAATAACTAATGATAATAAATAAATAATAATAATAATAATAAATTAGATAATAATTCAATAATAATAATAATAGATTAATAATAATTAATAATAATAATTATAATAATTAATAATAATAATAAATAATAATAATAATAATAATAATAATAATAATAATAATAATAATAATAATAATAATAATAATAATAATAATAATAATAATAATAATAATAATAATAATAATAATAATAATAATAATAATAATAATATCTTCAACTCGTATTTTACAAATTACTATTCAGAAATGGAGTGTGCAACTTGCAACTAAGGGCGTTGCAATTAAAAATTAATTTATGTGATATATATATATATATATATATATATATATATATATATATATATATTTCTATATATACGGTAGAGTATGATGCATATATATATATATATATATATATAATTTATATATATAAGATAGTATACACATGATAATAATAATAAAATCCTCACTACTAATCATATTTATTAGTATACTTATATTATTTATAATATACTTATATATATTATATATAGTATATATATTATATAATAGTATATTATATATAGAGTGAATATAATTAGTATCTACCTTACTATATATAAGTATGGCCTGCTGTTATATAAAGAGTGTGCATGCATGCGTACATGTACGATTGTGCATACTACTTATGTATGGTTAGTTTGAAGTCGCTTTTGGGTATATGAACTTTAAATATGTTGGTATCAGATGAAGTCCGTCACGATTACATTATCTTTGCAGTTATAAAATTTGGAATTAACGTCTGTTTTATTATATTTGTTTCTATGTATGAGTGTGTAGGTGTGTGTGTGTGTGTAAGTGTGTGTGTGTGTGTGAATAACTGGAACATGTTTGAAACATTTTTTAAAGTTGTGTATTATTATATATTATTATATTATTATTCATTATTAGTTATTTATTTGTATTATTATTATTAATTATTTTTTATTATTATTATTATTATTATTATTATTATTATTATTATTATTATTATTATTATTATTATTATTATTATTATTATTATTATTATTATTATTATTATTATTTATTATTTTATTATTATTAGTGAGTCATTATTATTATTATATTATTATTATTATTATTATTATTATATTATATTATTATTATTATTATTATTATTATTTGTTGAGGCCATTATAGAGAAATTTTAGTATAAAATCCAAAGTCAAAACCAGTTTTTTACGTGATATATAATATAATATATATAAGCTATAATAAAACTATAATATATAGTATATTATATATAGATATATAATATAATATATATATATAATATATATATATATATATATATACTATAATAGATAATATATACATATATATATACACATATATATAATATATAATAATATATATTATCATATATATATATATATACTATACTATATATATATCATATATATATATATATATATATATTGTATATAGTTATAGTTCATACACAAAAGGTAAGATATTTTTTACCTTGTTACGCCTAGATTAGAAATAGCACTCTAGAAAATTGCTTAAACGTTTTTTGAATATATCTCCGTTTTATGTAAATTCCTGACATTTACAAATATCTATATATATATATATATAAATTATATAATATATAACTTTATAGATATATATATATATATATATAATATAATAGTATATAATAATATTAGATATATATATATAATATATATATATATATAGTATATATATTAGTATATATATATATATATTAATATATATATATATATATATATATATATATAATATATAATATTATATATATTATATATATATTATTAAATTAATATATATATATGATAATACTATATTATATATTAAATATAGTAGAAAATTTCCTACTGATAAAAAAAAAAAAAGTATGTATATATATATATATATATATAATATATATTATATATATAATAGTATATATAACTTATGAATATTATTTTTTATGATATATTACTATATTATATAGAGAGAAGAGAGACGAGAGAGCGACATGCAGGAGAAGAAGCACGAAGAGAGAGGATTGATTAGAGAGAAAGAGAGATGTAGAGAGAGGAGAGAGAGAGAGAGCCTATATAATGAGTTTGTACAGTAAATTTTGTTTGTTTGAAAGTAATTATGATTTTAACGTCATCCATCAAAAGGGTTAAAAAATATGTCATTCTTTTCAATTAATTTATAATAAAATAATTCAAGACGGTTTTCTAAAATGAAATATTTTGAAACGATAGATGATATAAGTAAAGGAAGTCGCTTTAAACGGATTCCTTTATAATTATTTCAATTGTTTTTTTTAGAATTTTTAACCATACTATTGAAATGATTTTTTTTTAATATAAAACAAGGAAATAAAGATGCTTTCTTGTATGAAGCACTTCGTAGTTTGTACTTTTTGCACCGTTTTATTAGCAATATAAAATCACAAGAAATTATATATTGTATTTTCTGCATGCTTTTATTGGAACCTATGACAGTACTTTATAATTTCTTCCATATAAAACAATTTAAAAAATGTAAGGAAAGAAAGTTCCTAAAATTTTCACAAGTAATTGATTAATTTAATCTAAAGCTCCAGTGATGTAAAGAAGAATGTATTTATAAGGTTTCCCAAATCAGATGTTAACTCAACCTGAAGAGAAACTCTAAATAAAACCCTATTAAATTCGGGACTATTATTGAAGACCCAACCCTTATGTTCTCTAAGTTGGATGATTTGCAAAAATTAAAAAATAATATTTATTTGAACGTTATATATATATATATATATATATATATAATATATATATACTATATATTTAAGTACCAGTGACTAGTGATAATAAAGTATATTTATACAGTCATAATAGTATATTAATCAGAGCTGTTAAGTATATGAAATATATAGCTACATAATACATTATATCTAGAAATCAGCAATAAGTACTCATTAGCACGATGCCTTATTTATATGATTATCTATTATATTAAGATAAGCTAATAAAAATCAGTAATAATAGTTTACGATTAAATCATAGTAATACTAGTATATAGATCACCAATAAGAGTAATACCATAGAAATAAACAACTCTTTATCCTTACTCTTCACTATAATAATTATAAATATAGACTAACTTTGATCTCACTGATCTCTGTCGAGCGTGATGCTGTGTGTGTGTGTGAGTTGTACAACTCGGCATGACCGGTCTGGCAAAAGTAATCTAATAAATAGAATATCCCCCTAAGAAATTAACGGAGATTTTAATGCTTTTATCCCTTTGCCAGAAAGAAGAGAACGGCGCGCCTCAGTTGAAGTTTATAAAGCTGAGAATGAAACAGTAGCCTAATATAATCATTTGAAAAGTCTCAATATAAGTCCCCTACGTATCTAGTAGTATTACTATCATGCTTTTAATTATTATTGTAGTAATTATATATACGGTTATATATAGGCGGACATAAGGGCTAATTGAATTCAGAAACTACTCCTCTATATATCATATAGAATGAAGTATTGCACAATAATACGGCGGGACGTGAAATCTATAAACAATTAAATAGCTATACATTTCAGTTAAATAATAATGGGCTAGTAGTATCTGAATGTATTGAGCTGAAGTGGACAAAAATAAAAGACCTACGTGAGTATATTATCAGCTCAATTTCGACATACTTTCAAAAAAGCTTTCAAACGTGTAAAAAAGTAAATTAGACTAGAAATAGAAAATATAATTCTTAAAACCAATCCATCAAAAAATCATTCTCACAAAATGGAGAAAAACACGCCTCTCATAGAGATTCTCTCATTACATTTGTACGCCAAATACAAGCTAAATAAACAGCCTGAAAACGAGCAATTGGCAGGTTAAGATAGTAATTATCTCAAGTCGGAGGCGAAGGTTTCATTCATGAAATTGCCAACCCATTGTCATCTTGATTTCCTGATTATTTTTGTATATTCTTATTTTTTACGAAGACTATATCCATGCGTTCAAATTTCCTTTAGATGTGAGAGCGTGTTAATGTCAAGATGGGTATGTCTGAGAGTGTAGTAATAGAGAGCTGAAATAAATAGTAATGATCGCGAGTTGACTCTATCAGATGGTGATGAAGGTCAGGAACTATGCTTGCACCAGGGTATAGGTGTATTAAAGTAATGTTAATATATAGGAAACACAGGAATACTGATCATTTTTTTATACTTTAATGTATTCTTACCCCTTCAACCGAGTACATAATTTTTCTTTTATAGATAGCAATGATGAGTGAACATGTTAAATACGAATGAAATTATAAACAAGGTTTATAATATACGAATATAGAGCGCTCTATATATATATATTATATACTTAGGGCTCATAAGCGTATATATCAATTAGTTCCATATAAAATGAATTAAACAGCTAATAATGTCACATTTCATAGTATAATTGTTATAAAAATACAGTATCTAAAACGGATCATAATTGTTCCTGGAATAAAATTAGATATATATATAGGTACATACGTAGGCATTGTGACTCACTATATGTATATCACTATATATATAATTCGAGTTAAAAGAAGATAATTAATAGTTAAACGAATAATATATATATATATTAATCCAATATATATTTATATAATTAAAATATATATATATCAGAGTTCTGGGCGTTTGCGCCAACCAAAGTGCGCCTACTTGAGCGCAACACTATGGGAACACATAATCAAGTATATCTGTGGGCTTGCAATAAAGGAGTGCGAGGCACTAAGGCACGCAACAATCTCTCTTAAAAAGGCGGGACTAAGCAACAGAGCGCTCAGCACAATTCTGTGTGCGCCTATAGCCGGCGCCTCATGGAACAGAACACCGATCCGAAGCATATATTTTTACCACTTACTAAGTAGAACTTAGAGCGCAAACTTATGAGCTCCTGTATCATTGCCTAAAAACACCAGGGTGGTAACAACAGCTATACTAAGATAGCACTATTTCATAACTGCAATCTGATATCTTTATACGACACACTACTTATTTTATTACGTACTTGGTACTTAGTAGGATAAAACAGCGTTAATATATGACCTATATAGCTGATATATGTAATATGAAAAGCGTATATTATATAATATTTGGAGCTTATTGTATTATATAGTGAACCATGTCGTCTAAATATTTACTTAGTTTTATAATTAATGAATATGATATGTATATAATATATATATATATATATATATATAACCTTATTATATAATATATATATAATAATAATATATATATATAATATTAACTGGATTCAGTAGTTCTTGAAACTAACAAATAAATTAGAGTGCAACTATGACTCATGCAAGATTTTCAACTTCTGAAGCGCGCTCGAGCCGAACCTCCTCAGGGGAAAGAACATGGATCACAAGGACATGGAGGAGGAAAAGGACGTGTAGATATTAGTTTACGTTTTTAATTACCAAAAATTAATAAGTGTGTTTTTCTTCCTTATTAAAAAACATGCTTTTATTATATCGCGGATAAAAGTATACATTTGAAATAATTACGAACATCCACCACGCCCGGTGCGCGAAAAGTCCTAGGCGCAAAGGAGTGCATAGGGCGCATAGCTGGGGCGCATATTGAACCTGACGGAGTGTGGACCAAAAATATAGGCGCATAGGCTCTAGGCGCACTAGGTCCGGCGGCAGCAATAGGCCGCTATAGGCGGCTTAGCGCACTCAAAAAAATTATAGGCCCGCCCAGCTCGTGGATAAGTATATATATATATAATATAGTATATATATATGGATATACCTATATTGAGGCTCACTCATATCATTATTATTTATATACTATAATATTTTTGATAAACTTATAAATATAATATAATATATATTACATTTAAATTATATATGCATAGCTAAATATAATATGTATATATCATATTTAAGTAAATATAAAATTGATATTATGTTAGTAATGTGGTATTGTAATGTGGATTATTTCATTTTGGGTTGTGTAGAGGGAAGTTAGCAACTCAACAACTGTATTGAGAATAGTGGAATTAGTAAGTTTTATTTTTGAAGGACACTTCTGACTTTTCGTGTACTCTTTTCTTGACCTCTGATAAAAATGTTGCGATTGATTACAGCCTCCACACAAATTTCTATTAGTGCACTTCACCCGGTTGTCCGAATGAACGTCGATATACTCATCTTCGAGACTATTCGTCTCGTCTCTGCTCTCTCTTCTCTCACTCTCTGATGTTTTTTAATTTTTTTTTTCGTGTGATAGCTCTTTCTTCCTCCGCTCTCTGCGTTCTATTCCATATCTCTACTTTATTCTTCCCGTTTTTTTTTTTCTTTTCTTTTAATTCTCTTCATTTTCTATCGCAAATATTTTTCCCTTTCCTATCTTCTGCTTCTTCTCTCTCTCTCTTCTCTCTCTTATTCTCTCTCTCTCTCTCTCTCAGTCTTCTCCCTTTATTCTTTCTAAATTTATAACATCGTATTATCTATCTATCTAAAATCTATCATCTAATTATCTATCAAATATCGTAATACTAATCTATCTATCAATCTTATACTCATCGATCTATCTATCTATCTATAAAATATAATAGCTAATAATTACTAGGTATACTGTAATTATATATATATTACTCAATATAACTCTCTACAGTATTATATATATATATAATAAATATGAATAATGTATATATATATATAATATAGTTATATAATATAATAGTTGTGAGTGTGGCGGGCGAGCTTGTTAAAATAAGATTACTATAATATATACTATATATATATAGTAAATTATATTAAGATCATACTATATAAAATATATATATTATATATATATATATAATATATATATATATATATATATATATATATATTACAGTTTTCACAACCACTCACGGGTAATATTAATATACTATATATAATATATTATATATATTATATAGTATAAAATAATGATATATATAATTAGTAATTATAATATATACTTTATAATATAAATTCACTGATATATAAAATTGAGTAAATTAATTTAATCTCATTATGGCCACTTAGATATAAATATATAGTTTTATATTCATTATATATATAAGTATCTATATATATATCAAGTATACGAATATATAAAGGTATAATAAGTACTTTTATCCTATATATATATATATATAGTAATAAAACTTATTATAAGCCATATATTACCTATAATAATAGTATATAGGTAGTATTACAAAAATCATATTAGTTAATATAGTTTGTATATGAGATTTACATATACTATATTCTTTTATATATGCATATACGTGCAGAGTGTGTGCGTGGGAGCTGATGTTACATTCGTATATTTTTATAAAGTGTGTATTATAAGTAAATAATCCTAATCTGATAATAAACTTTAATAAGCGTCCATTTTGATAAAATTCAATATTTAACACACTCTCGTTGAACATCAGCGTTTTGAATGTACAAAGACTATGTTTTAAGTTAATCAAGAAATATCAACAAGCCACGATAGAATCTAAAAAATTTTAGTCATTGATTATAAACCCCCACTAATAAAATAAAATTAATATGTTCAGTTTGTTTGAAGTCACATATGTTCCTGTTCTAACAAAATGAGAAATAAAAAAATTAAGGGGTAAAACTTAAACTCTATAATTTGTGGTATAAAAGACAATTATGCTATAAACACTTTTATGTCTAAATAATAATGTTAAGTTCCCGCTGCTCATAATATAGCGGTTAGGAAAGTCAGAAAAAGATAGAAATTAAGTGAGTGTTATTATAATAATAAGTATTATAGAGATAATAATTTTTATATGATAATACTAGAAAATAAAATAAAAATACTTTTAGAAAAAAAATATATTATATATAGTATATATTATATATAATATATATATATCATATATATATATATATATATATATATATTATACCTATATATGATAGTATAAAATAATATATATATTTTGGTATATAATAATATTATAATATATAAGGACGTGTTATGATTTTACGACTCCGTCAGTTTTGATACTTTTTTTTTTTATATATTTCGAGTATATGATCCTAACAATCATTCAATTTAAAGTGTGTGCCACGGACATGATTCAAAAAATATATAGGACTTGTTACGTTTTACGACTCCCTCTAGTTTTAATATATTTTATTTATCTTTTTATAACTAAAGGAATACCCAAGGGTAAACCGTAAAGATGGGCTAAGCGCCAGCGGGGTCTCTCGGCATTCCGGGGGAACGACAGGGTACTATTTCCCCCCCTCGGGAGGGTCTCCGGAAAACCCGCTGCTTATGTAGTTTTGGGTGTCCGGGGTTTCTGCGCCCACTTCAACCTTATTGGGTATAAGGAAAACGTCCCCCTCTTGTTCCCCGTTCGGCTCGGAAGC
>JABUQX010011499.1:22500-26592 GCA_015478945.1 Trachelipus rathkii | reverse complement strand
ATTAATTTAAAATTATAGCATATATATATATATAGATATATATTATATATATATAAATAGTTATAGTATATATATATATATATATATATATATATATATATATATATATATATATTATATAGAGAGAGTGAGTTAAGCATATATATATATATATATATATATATATATATATATATACTGGAGAAAGTTTATAGCTACCTTTCAAATGTAGCCTTCTGCTCTGCCCTCTTCCATTATCACTTTTATAAGAGTTTATAGTGGTCTATGATGAAGGATGTGCAGATTTGTTCTGATGCACAGATCTTTGTTTTCATTAATGTAAGCATTCACGGGCTTTATTCTAGTTTTAGCTCGGATGAAAACAATTTTTTTTCTCTTCAGAGACCATCTTTTTTTTTTTTTCCTCTGATATTATGTTTGCATTGACAGCAATCCCCATCACCCAGCCCAGCAGACATGAGAGCGCAAAGAGTTGTCTCTTTGTTTTATTATTATTTTTTAATTTTCTCATCATTGCATTAGACCTTGCTCCAATTAATAAAATCTATATATTTAATATTTATCTTGAGAAATATATATATATAGAGAAGATATATATATATATAATATATATAGATATATATATATAGAGAAAGAGATATATATATATAAGAGAGAGAGAGAGTGAGAGAGGTAAAAGTTAAAAATGTAGAAATGGTGAAAGAAAGAGAGAGAGAGAAAATGCTTTTATTTTATCTTAGAATCAAGTTAAATATATTCTCCGTAACACTAGATAATAATAAGCTTTCTTTCTGACATTTTGCAAAAATGTCAATTCTGACTTTGCTTCTTCCACTTTCCCTCCTCTTGTTTCTTCCGACGAAGCTTTACTGTGTTACCTTGCCAAAGCTGAACACTTCAAATGTTATGTTTCAGAGTTTGCACCCTACCATGGTAAAGTATTTTGTCTCTGCCTATCAACTTCAACCTTTCTTTCTTGCTTGAAGTAAGCATTCAATCAAGATTTTCCCTCCGATTCTCGTTCCTCTGCTCTTCGCCATTTCGGCGAATCTTATACTGTGAAGCTGAACACATCGAAAACTTTCGATAAAGTTTCGCATAAAGCTTCAAATTATAAACTTTCCTCTTTCGGTATCTATCTTTGTCTCTATAACCTACTTTGATTTCCTTTCCGGTCATTCTATAGCAACTGTTTTAGACAGCCTCAGTTCATCCTTTAAATCTGTCAGCTGTTGTGTTCCTCAGGGTTCTCTCCTATCAGCCCCACCCCCCAACTTTTGCTACATTTCATTATTGACCTTTTTCTCTATCACTCCGTACCCTTTATTATTCCTTTCATTTTTTAAGGTGTCCCAAACAACAACAAATAACTGATTTGGAAAGGTGACTCGGAGCAACTAATCTCTGATCTTTATCGTATTTCTAACTGGGGCATTGAGGGGCATTGAGAACAAGGTTGTTTTCAATGCCTCATAAATTTAGTTCCCTTATCTTTCAACTAGACATAATTTTCCACACAATTATAAAACCTTCTTCGAAAACCCGCAACTCTCAAAAACTTTCGTCCATCCTTAATTGGCGCTTCTTTTTCTCGTGAATCTTTCTTCGAAATATTACATTTAGTTTCTCTCGCTAAACAAACATCTAAGAGATTGGGTGTTCTTATGTAGCTTCAAACTTCGTCAAACCACACCACACCACACCAACTAGTTGTTCTTTATAGGATTTATAAGGGAAAGGTAATTCCGGTAGTGCTTTCAAGCTCTACTAAAATATGTCTCCTTTTCAAAGCTTCTACTTCTTTTGGGTATTAGTAATTACATAATCTTTTCCGTACCATAATTAAAGCCAAATATATCAAATGTTTAGAAATGACTTGTTTTTACAGTTTTAAAATTCTATTATTTGTTAATAAATATATTAGATATGCTGGTGATTTGCATCATCCTCAGCATCCGTTCGATTGTAGAAAAATAAGATCCTTATTCCCATCTACAGCATTATATATATATATATATATATATATATATATATATATTATATATATATCATATTATATATATATAATATATATAATATATATATAAATATAATATATATATATAAATATATATATTATATATATATATATATATATATATATATATATATATATATATCACAACGATACCAATGTTTTTTTTAAACGTTTACCCCTACTGCAAGGGCAACTTATGCGGAGTACTAAAATGATTGAGAGTGGTATGACTAACCTGAGAGGAACTTTGCATTGTGTGCGAATATAAAAGTTGAAGTTGTTTTTCTGGAGGAAAGTTAAGAATGCCATTCTTTTGTGAAACAGTGAGATCCAATTCATCCTAAAGGAAGAAAAACAAGAGAAATTATTCTTTATCTAAAAATAAACAATACCTAATTTATTTTTTAATTTAATTTTTGTTACAAATTCAACTCTACGTAATATTTAAAAATTTAAAAGATATTAATAAAATAATGTTCATTTTTCAGTTGACGATATGAAATTTTCATTTTTAACAATCCTTGACTTAAGATTATTAGTTAAAACCAAAACATTTAATTGCTTAAAACTGTGATTCCCAACCGGTGGTTTGAGAACCCCTTGTTGATTTTGAAGTGTTTTCTGTGGGACCGCGAAACTCTGAAAGTTTTAATTTTTCGTCTTTCAATTGGCGCCAAAAATTAATATACAGTTGTGGTGGTTGGTCGCAGTCTCCTTAGATATTAGAAACAAGATAGAACTCTAGAAGGGATGAGAAACGTTTTCATGAAGGTTTAGTTTTAGAAAAATAAAAAGGTCTCTTTCTTTTCAAACAAAGATGTATTATAAAATAATAATTCTTGCAAAAAAATCTAAATAGCGTATGAATGAAAATGAGATAATACATAACAGAGTCCTATAAGGAAGAATATGAGATTCTTACTATAAAATATGCTACTATTTTTGGAAATATAAGATTTAATATAAAAGATCTCCTTTACTCGTTATTTAAGTTTTAAAGACGCTGTTAACGAGGTTGAAGCGACAATGAAAAATTTAAGTTTACTGTATAACGTAAGACAGTTTTTGATACTAAACAATAAACTGACATTGTTAATTATAATGTAAGAAAAAGAGAAATAAAAATCAACCCAGTTTTTCTTTACGCTCCTCCTAAAGATCTTGAACGAGATTCATAAACTTAAATCATTAAAAGAAAGATAACAAAGAACAAACTAAACAAGGTTTCTGACGTCTATAATATTATTATCAAATTGCCCTGCTATTTTACACATTACAATGTATAAAAATTCCCATTCCTTTGCACTAATATGTTATAAAAATACTTCTCAACTTTCTTGATTTAATACCGTACATGAAGATTGAATAAGTTGGGTTTAAAATTCGGTAAACCATTTACTTTTTTCAACTTTTATCTTACCAACAATTCGGTAACTTTCTGCTGTAATTCTTCCGGATCTAATTTGTCTCCTAAGGGAAGGCTTGGTGGAGGTTGAATTTGCACCAACGTTGGAGCGTCTTCCGGAAAATGTTCGATTTTGGGGGCTTCAGCTCCCCTCTGAAAAATAAAATGTCAATTAGCAAAATTCGAAGATTTTTTTCTCATTAAACTTGATTATTAAAAAAATAACATGATTTTTATTTAATAAGTTAATATATTCCTATTTCTTCAATTTCATTGATCTAACTGGTGAAACGCTATGCTCCGTTGATAGAAGAGTAGCAAGAGTGGTAGCATTTTCGAACAAAACTGACCACAAAGATATTTTTGTCACAAAAAGATATTTAAAGTTCTGCCCACTATCTGCTAGGGGGTGGGAGGGCTCAGGGGAGGCGAGAGAGTTGTTGGATCATATTGGTCGTTTACAGGACAGGAAAATGGATAATAAAAGCTAATAAATAAATAATTTACATTTGAGATTTGTCACCTTTCTATCAGTGGAGCTAATTGTACAATTGACTTCAAGTGCAATGGAATCACTTCGAGTAAAGTGTCTCCTTAATTATTCTTAATTTACCCTTTACATTTTACTTTACTTAACCCTTTATTTACTATACTACTACTATACATTATT
>JABUQX010011499.1:17500-20000 GCA_015478945.1 Trachelipus rathkii | reverse complement strand
GCAATTCACATCGTCTGCTCATTATACCAAGTCACTGGAAAAGGAGTTAGTTCTATGAAGAAATGAGTTTCTAACTAGTAATCAGATTGAAAAAGTTTAGGTGTTGGATGATAGAACAGCATGTTATGCTTAACTGTTTTAAAACTAGGATTGCGAGGTTGGAAATGTGAGAATACAACGTTTTAGATGGTTCTAGGGTAGGATAGAGAGAAAAAATTATTTTGTGGAGCTGGAACGAAAAATTTCTTTTACTATAAAATATATTTCACGTATGGTATGTGAAAATACAAACATATAAGTTTAACGGTGTGAGAAGGGGTAAGGGTATACTAATCGCTTTTATGGTATAATTAAGATTTATTAGTTCAAGTGACTGAGATTTTGAAAGCCTACTGCACCACTTTAGAGAATTTTGTTCATGTAATTTTAGTTGAGCCATCTGAGGACAACTCTGATTACAATACACGTGTGCAGAAAATAGTATGTGTTCAGAGATAGTTTAGAGAAATGACCATTCAATAACGGTCGAGATCTTTAAATCAAACATCTTAAGAATTATTAGGAAGATAATTGCATGTCTTACCACCCTATTCAACAGCAGCTCTTTTGGATCAGTGGGGAAATTTATGAAAAACCTATCCGTATGCAGTGTCGACTTTTCCTGGAAGATTTATGGATCTATGTGAACTCTGATAGAAAAGTGGCAAGATACTCGTTCAGATCAAAGGCCGATATGCCTCAATACAAGGCGTTTGTGAAAATGTTTCGAGCAAAGATAATAGAAAAAGGAAGAGTGACCTCATCGATGTAAAAAAAAAAAAAAAAAAAAAAAAAAGTGACAAGATTTTTAGACAAAATCGGAAAAGGATATTTCAAAGAATTTTCTCCTTATTTGCTACATATACGTTTGAGTGTCACATACACGAATGCGGACAAAACATGCACCCAATATATATATATATATATATATATATAATAATTAATAGATATATAAATGAAATTAACTTCTACATAGATATATATTATATATACGAATGCGGACAAATACATGCACCAATATATATTAAAATATGTGTGTGGGGGGGGGGTGCAAACATCTATATTAGTATTGGAAGGTATTTCAAGCACACATGCAATAACTATGTAATATATACCAAGCATATACAACTGCTCCACCCACTCTGTCGCTTATGTCTGTATTCTTCGATGGTTATCACGGAGAGACGAACAAACAATTGGGAATGACGACGCAGCTGGATCCCGGACCGACGCCTGCTCTCTCCTGAGCGCCTTCGCGAACCTGCTCAATTTGTTCTGCAAAACAAATAAAATTAAATAATAAAGATTAAATAAATAAATAAATAAATAACTATTATTCCATTGGAATTTCCATTCAATCCACTTTTGAAAATGTTAAACTCGATTGATGGAGGAGAGATGAGCTGAAAGCATTGGAAAACTCTTTACATAAACATAACATTAACACCTCAATAATATTGAAGTAGAAAGATAATATAATTACCGCAATGTTCCTGAATGTTAAAATTTTATTCAATATGTTTACAATTATAATATAATATATATATATAAAATATATATAATTAATATATATATATATATATATATATATATATATATATATATATAATATATATATATATATATATAATATTATAGATATATACATATATAATATTTTTAGATATATATAAATATATTATATATTCCTATATATAATATATATATATATATGTATATATATATCATCATCTACCTCCTTTCCCCAGATTGGGGGCGAGGTGCGCAACATACACCGGGAACAGAAAAGTAGTAGAAGAATAAGACGTAACTCGAATAAAGCTTCCCTACAGTCCCTACCATACTCTTAAGTGAGAGCTCGTCGCAGTTAAAAAAAAATCCACCATAGACTTCACGAGACTGCGACGGACCCTCACTGTGTATCTCGTCAATGTAGAGTTCATCCCTTTGACACATCAGCCCACAACATACCCCCCTCACAAAATCCCCGCCATTCACTCCTATTATACACCTTTGTTCTCGCCTCTGCACACTCGCGTTCCTTATTGACTCAATCCAGTTTTCTTCGCCCTCCCAGCACCCTCACCGCTATACATCCATACATCCGCTTAACAACCGACTATCATCCATCCTTTCCATATGTCCCAAACCCATCTTATACACTTTCGTTAACTTTCTCATATATACCTTTCTTCACACCACACAACTCCCTAACACCTTCATTCCTCATTTTATCAATTCTTCTCACACATAACACACCCTTAAGATATGTTCAAATATGGAACAGTGTTCTCTTCTTACTACAGCTAGATCGTCCAGCACCTCCACTGAAATCATACGCTGCTTCCTCCCATCGTCCGATACATGCAGGAGTGATGGTCTGATGATGGAGGAATAAATCGGTGTTAATCTGAAATTGGGTGAACGACATCAGCTCACTGTGCAAACCGTCACAAGAAGT
>JABUQX010011499.1:7500-15000 GCA_015478945.1 Trachelipus rathkii | reverse complement strand
AGAAAAAAAGAGAAAAAAAGCAACATTGATAGAAAAGGAAAAAAATATCAAATTTCAATAATTGAAAATAAAGGAAAAGAAAAAGTAACCGGAAAATAACAAAGACGCTTTTGTTTGAGGACACTGATTAGACAATTACAGAAGGAAAAAAGATTTAGCTGTGTAGTTCACATGTGGTCGTCTCAAAGTTTTAATCAGCTTTTTATCTCTGTTGTATGTAGCATTCCTCTCTTTAATATACGGTATATAGTATATATATAATATATATATATATATTATATAATATATAGATTATTTATATATATATTATTATATATTATATATATATATATAATATTTATTTATATATATATATATATATATATATATATATATATATACTATATAGTATATTTTATTTTTTTTTTTTGTACATTTTCCTAAGGTAAAACTGTCAGGTGCTTCTCCTCCAGAATCTTCTCCAAGATTTCTATCTTCAAATGTTCTTTCCTCCTCTACTTCTTCTACCGTCTTGCCTCTACGTTGTACAGCCTCTGCCCCGAATCCATCCATCTCTTCCTCGGTCTTCCTACTGGTCTCCTACCTTCTGGTCTCACCATCATCTCTCTCAATCTCTCCCCTTCTCTCATTCTTTTCACATGTCCAAACCATCTTAACTGGTTTTTCTCCACGCATTCCCAAAAAGTTCCAATCCCAGTTATTTCCTTACCAGCTCACTTCTCGTTCTGTCTCTCAAGAATACGCCTCTAATGGTTCTAAGCACCGTCATATCTGCAGCTTCTATTCTGCTTTTTGTATCGTATTCATTGCCCAGCATTCAGAACCATACAACAATATTCGGTCTCAGAATTGTTTTTTATAAATAATAATTTTACCTCTGTTTGGGTATTCCTTCTCCTTTAGCACGGGATATAAACATTCCGCACATTCTTTTAAAATCTCCAATTCATTCCTTTCAACTCATCATCTTGTCTTCCTTGATCGCATCATATACCAGGCCCAAATACTTAAATCAATTCTCTCCCTTAAGCCTTGTATCTCCTATGTTCACTACCATCTCTTCCTTCCTTATTTCCGCTTTCTCTCTGTTTATTCTCATGCCAATTGACTTCAAGTACTTCATTTCACCTATTCACAGCTTCTTGCAGGCTTGAGCTCCTGATGTGATCACTGCCGCATCATCCGCATAAACCAAAGTGTATGCTCCGAATATTTTCCTTATGCATAATCCTTTTAGGGCAGCTGTCCAGTGTAAAGTGCAAAGAGCAATGGTTGATAGTACACTTCCCTGGTTCTAACCCCCGTTTTCACTTCAAACCACTTCTCTATTCCTGTTCTCAAGCGTATTTATTGGATTTTCATACATACTTTTAATGACTACTATCAGACTTTCTGGTATGGCATACATTGGATCTTCTACCACTTTCCACAGTCTCTTCCTATTTATTTTATCGAATGCCTTTTCAAAGTCTATGAATGCAGCATACGCCTTCTCATTCCACTCTATTTTCTCAGTTAGCATCTTCATGTAAAATATTAGATCAGTAGTACTTTTTCCTGGTCTGAAACCGTGCTGCCATTTTCCAATCTTGTCCTCGACCTCCACCCTCAATTTTTTTTCCAAGATCCTCTCATATATTTCACTCACTCCCACCAACAATACTATTCCTCTATAATTTCAGCATATTCTTTTATCTCCTTTCAAATGTATCGGACAAATTACTGTTTTCCTCCATTCTGTTAGTATTTTTCCTTCTTTCCATACTTGATTTAACAATCTTGCTACCCATTTAGTTATTCCCTATCCAGTTTTGAATAGTTCATTATTCAATCCATCGTATCCTGCACTTTTCCCATTTTTTATTATCTTAACTGCTTCTTTCACTTCCTCTATCTCTATCATTCTAATTTCCTCATGTTCTTGTCTTACTCTCAGGGGTATTTCCTCCATTTCCTCCCCCCTTCCTCTACGTTCAATAAATCCTCAAAATACTCCTTCCATCTTTCTGTCACCTCCTCTTCCTCTAGAAGAGGTTCTCCCTCCTTATTCAGAACCGTATGCATTTCCGGTTCTTTATTTCCTCTCATGCTCTTGACAATTCCATATAAAGGTTTTCCCTTGCCCCTCGTATCCCCTTTCAGTTCTCTTCCTATTCTTCTCCAAGTAATGTCCTTATTTCTTCTTTTTACATCCTCTGCATGGTTTCTTGCGTATACATATTCTATTCTGCTACCCTCCGTTCTCGTCTTCATCCATTTCCTATATTCTTTGTTTTTAAGCTTCACTGCGTTCTTAACATCATCATTCCACCATGCGTCTTCTTTTTCTGCCCCCTTCGACTTTTTTCTTTTCTAGTATTTTGCTTGCGATCCGATCTACTCTTGTTTTAAAGGTCTTCCAACTCTCCTCCGCCGTTTCTTGTTCTTCTGTCCTTTCGAATTCTAAATTTTTCTTTGGAGACGGGTTTCTGAAAGTATTTTTCAATGTAAGATTTTATCATTACACATCTCTACCACACCATCCACCCTCAGCTTTTCCAAACAGTATCTCTCTTTTGTTATCTTCCTTGGTTTTCTCCTTTTTTTCCAAATCAGTTTACCCAATACCATTCTATGGTCTGAATCTAGTGAAATCGTGGGTAAGCTTTTCACATCTTCAAACATCCTCTTATCGTTAGCTAGCATCATGTCAATCATTGATTTCTCCGTGTATCTCTGTTCCTCCGCACTCCACCTATACCACGTCCATTTCTTGCTTTCTTCATGTTTGAAGAATGTATTCATAACAGCCATGTTGTTTCTCATCGCAAAGTCGATCAGGTACTCCCCATCAACGTTTCTCTCCCCTATTCCATGAATCCCTAGTACCATCTCCTCTCCTTCTCTACGGGTTCCAACATGGGCGTTCATATCCCCCATTATAATTTTCTTTTCTCCTCTCACCGCGTCATAGGTCTGTTGGAGAACTTCCCTGAATTCCATTTTTTCCTCAACTGGTCTTCCCTGGTGCGGCGTATACACTTGGATTAAGCTCAATGATTCTCCTTCCATCTTCAACGTTATCGCAATTATTCTTTCATTTATTAACAAAGTTTCCATTAGCTACATTTCTATAGAGTTCCGGTTTCATGATGATCGCTACTCCGTGCCTTCTCTCTTCCTCTCTCCCCTTGTAGATCATTACATAGTCGTTATGTAATCTCTTAGTTCCACTTCCGCGGTACCTCACCTCACAAACCCCCAACACATCCAGATTCTTCTTTTCCATCAAATCCACGGCCTCCTCCTCCTTTCCGGCAAAAGTACTTGCATTTATAGTGGCAATTCGGTATCGTGTATCCTTTTTCCGTAGTCCTTTATCACGCTTGTTCGTCAACCTTCGATTCCGCTGTGTCCGAGGCATAGCATTGGTAACTCGAGCGACTTCTTTTTTTACGTTGCCGGCTTGCTAGGCCTGTCGCCACAACCTTTCATAGTTATATATACCGTAAAATGGGGGAAAACCGGTCACGGAGGGGAAAACCGGTCACTTTATAATATTGTTAATAACTTTTTAAATGACAGGATAAGAAAACCTTTTATTAACAATGATTTTATTGAAACATAATACTTTATTTAACACAAACAGTTAAAATAATAAGACATAATCGGTAGCGTAGTACTTCAGGTAAGATTTTATACACAAATGTGACACGTGACCTCAAATGAGCGGGCAAGATGGTGACTTCGGAGTTAGCGTGAACAAGTTCGACACACAGGCTCAATAATAACTCTTGAACTAAAATCTAAGGACTAAATTAGAAAATATAAAATACGGTAAAAGGCTTTGAATTGTTAATACATGGGAGGAAACCTAACACCAGCAACCACTGAGTGTATAGGGTTGGAACTCCAAATGAGTTGGGAACCAGCAACCACTGCGTTCGGGGGAGGCAGAAGGCTCTGGATAACCGTAATTTATCTATTGCGGGCTCTCAGCCAGCGAACACTGAGTGAGTCAGGCGTTTGAACTCAGAAGCACACTGAGAGCTGGAACTCCAAATGAGTCTGGGGACCAGCAACCACTGAGTCCGGGGGAAGGCAGAAGGCCTATCTATTGGGACCTCTCACCAGCAACCACTGAGTAAGTAGGGATTGAACTCCAGCAACCACTGACAGTCCTGGAACTCCAATGAGTTGGGGACCAGCACACTGAGTTCGGGGAAGGCAGAAGGCCTGATAACCGAAGTTATCTATTGGGGCCTCTCACACCACTGAGTGAGTAGGGATTGAACTCCAGCAACCACTGAGAGCCCTGGAACTCCAAAATTGGGACAGGCAACCACTGAGTCGGGAGGAAGAAGGCCTGATAACCCAAGTGTATCTATTGGGACCTTGTCGAGCCGGGCACGCAGCGTGGAGTGAGTAGGGAGGTTGGAAGCTCCAGCGAGAGGCAGGACGTTGAGAGGTCCTAGGTAAAGTTCGGCGTGAAGACTGAATTGTGCGCGGGTTCTAAGTAGGCTTCTACAGTGGCCTTTGGAGAGAGCTTTGGGCTTGTGCTGAGGAAGATGCTCGTGCTCTCGTAGCCTATTATATTGTCCAAGAAGTATTGATAAAAAATGTTGAACTACAATGAAACGATCTTAAACAATTATTTGTACAATCATAAATAAATTAATTCTATTTAAATAAGTCAAAATTATTCGTACTTCTTTGAAAATAAAGGGTAACTAATTTATATTTTAATAGCTAAGAAAAATGCATTTATTTACAAACTTAAAAGAAATGTTATAACGCCTAATATTATTCTTATCATTAATATTCCTTTATGGACAACTGAAAATGACTTATTACTACTATTCAAATATTAAAATTAATTATCTAAGCTTTGGAAAACTTTAAAAACCATTCATAAGAGATAAATCAAAAATGATGCTTTGATGACGTCACAACGCTTTGTTGACGTCACAATCTTAAATTCTTTAAGAAAACAGCAAAAGCTTTCTAAACCTAATTAGTTATTTAATTAATTATTAAACACGATCTGTAAAAATATCTTAATAATAATATTATAACATTAATTTATACATATTCATTAAATCAATAATCTTTTATTGTCTAATTTCTTAATTACAGTAACACACATAGAATATTTGGGATATACGTGATTTCTGAGAAGCAAAATTCATTATTCAAATACGCAACATTTTAAGAAGGTAAATCGTCTTTCAAATCTTTATCATTGCGAAGCTCAAAAAGATTCAAATGTATTCTTTCTAATATTCTAATTTGTATATACATTTAATATTTACAACATATTCAAATAAAGTCACTGTAATTTAATTATAAATAATAAAATAGAATCTTTTATGGAAACATCTTAATTATATGGGTAACTTAAATAATAAGACAACGTCAATATTTGTACATAAAATGATAATATAATAGTTATACTGAAAGTCTAAATTTAAGGGTAACTTTTATAATCTGTTTTTTTATAAAAAATGGAAAGAAAAAAAAAATATTATAATAATATAGTATATATATATATATATATATATATTATTATATATATTAAATATATATATTATATATATATATATATATTATTTATGATACTATATATATTATATTATATATAATATATATATATATAATATATAATATAATTATATATATATATATATATAATATATATATTATATATATATATATATATTATATTATATACCGATATATATATATATATATAATATTATATATATATATATATTATATAATAATATATTATATATATATATATATATATATTAATATTTATTATATATATATAATATATATATATTATTATATATTTTATATATATATAATAATAAAAATGAGTTTTAGGCATTGAAAACCGGCGATTCCTCCCTCCCCAATTGGAAATATGGGGAAAGATCAATCATCGTCACAAGAAATATTGTGTTAAAAACGACAGAGTCACTTGGGCAAGGACCAGGTTCGATCCTTGTTGTCATTTCTGAGGTAGCAATTACCTACAAAGTTTCCACTTTTAGAATAGGGCTATGACCCGTGAGGCGCGAAAGTCTGAATTAAAAAGGAGATCTGCGCCTTCTCTCAGCAGCTGCTATTTGCGAAGACCGAGATCGGAAAAGAGAATCAGAGAGAAGGATAGATACAGTGTTGGCGAGCACCGGAATTTTGCACACCGCACGCACCCTCTGTGTTTCAATGTGCCACAGCACTCCGCACCGGGCACCGCACCTCTATATTTTAAAAATTGCACCGCACAGTACAAAGGGATTTGTGTCACACGCACCGCACCAAAATGAGAACACCGCGCACCGCACTGCACTGCACCTGGGTGCGTCGGCCAACCCTAATTAGAATACAAACGAGTACAGTTGTTATATCAATCACTTAGTGCCAGTTGTCAAATTCTATCGAAAGTCTTTGTTATGGGCAATGCTATCAAACCAAAAGAGCACAGGAAAACGTAGGGCGGGAAGACCACAAATCAGAGGGAAATGAAATAATGTTACTAATTTAGTATTACTCATGGAAGAAACATTCAAGAGCTTTAAGATAAAATACGAAGAATTAAAATATTTCCAAGTCTTTCAGCTTCGTATTGATTCGAAAATTTATCAAAGAAACCAAGACTATAACAATAGGACGATAATTGTAGTGTTCCGAGGGGTTGCAGTAGGGATAAAAGGTAGGTAAGCTGAAATGAAACAAGTTTACCCAAAAAATAAGTTGAAAGCTTACAGTAAGTGAAGTCACCAAGGAATAGTCCGAACCATAATAGTCTCTTTAGTTTTTAAACTCTCAAACAGAGCAAAAAATAAAACCTAGCAGACTTCACAATAATGAGTTGGAAAGATGGAAAAGGATAAATAGCACCTGGAATTATCTAAAAGTGAAATTATTAGCAAATGTTTGAGAAAGAATTAAGCTTTAGCAGAAGGTAAGATCTCTAGACTATTAGAAGATGAAAAAGAGTATACTTAGGAAAATAAAAGAAGCAAAATAAGGGATGAAATTTCTTGTTAACTGACAGGAAGGGACGAAGGAATCGGAAAGATTAATTATTGCATTTGCAATGAAGAATTTTTTTTTTTTTTGTATGAAATATAAACAGTTTGAGTTTCGGGAGTATGAAGTTGACGGCAATCCTAGAAGTCGACGGTAATACTAGAAGTCTACGGTAACCATAGAAATTAACTGTAATCTAGAAGCAGCGTATTTATCACGCATTTTGACCAGTATGATAACAGTGTTGAGTAAACCAAGATTTATGAGTTTGACAAAGATGCACAATACTCTAGGCTTTGAAAGATAATGAAATGTATTACTCCAATCAGAGAGAAATTATCTCGGCTATGCATGCTGGGCACTCCGAGGGACTCCTTCCCTCAAATTACTAAACTATCCAAGGGAAGCTAAAGATGTGAAACCCCAAGTACGACCAGCTCGTAACATCAAATAGCCTAAAACGTATCATCATAGAGGTAA
>JABUQX010011499.1:0-2500 GCA_015478945.1 Trachelipus rathkii | reverse complement strand
TTGAGAAGATCATTAATGAAAAGTAAGAATAAAAAGTAGGAGATAAGACCAGACCCTGAGGAACACCACTATTAGAAAGAAAAAAAAGAAAGAAAAAGAAGTCTGTCCAACCCCATCCGATATTGAGCGACATGAAAAAAAGCCCTAAGTAAGCAAGAGAAGGAGGAAGCCCAAGGAGGGGAGCTTGGAGAGCAGTGACGCGTGCCATACGGTCAAATGCTTTGGATATGTCAAGCACCACCACGCAAGTCTCCCCGTAGTTCCAGAGCGGAAAACCATAAATCGGTTAAATAGGAAAGTATATCGCAAGTAGACCTTGAACGCCGAAAGCCGTACTGGTGATCGGAAAGAAGAGAATGAGATTCAGATGGTCTAAGAAGTGAGAGAAGATGTTTCAAGATCTTAGATAAGAATACAAAAGAGCTATAGGGCGATAGTTAAGAAGGATCAGAGCCGGCTTCCCTTTTTTCGGAATAGGTTGGACATGTGCGTGCTTGCACCAACACTGAGGAAAGTGCTAGTATTGGAGACATAGAATATAGTTGAACGAGGGGCGGGGTCAGCACGTAAGCTCATACTCCCTCAAAACTCGAGGGAGGAATGCCATCCGGGCCACCGCCTTCTAACGTTCATAGATCTCAAGAGTGCGTACGATCAAATGTAATCACAGGTAAAGACATAGGACACCCTGAGAGGAGAAGGAGAAGGAGGAGGAATGACAGCGTTCAAGGTTGAGTTAGAGGAAAATAGAGGCCGAAGAGATTGACCTTTTCAGTTGGAGTTAACAAAGAACCATCAGATCGAATAAGAGGGGCAAAAAGATGATTTATAGAAATTGTTAGAATGTTTTGGCAAGGAGCCAGAAAAGATTGGTTATTAGGAGATCAAGGAGGTTAGCGCACTTTCGTTTGATGAAAGCCCGCTTTGTCGTCGAAGAGTATCCCTGCAACGATTTCTAGCTGAGTGAAAATTGGCGAGTGATAGGAGAACAGGAATTTTCCACTCGTACGCGCTGTGTCTCTAGCCTGAATGCCCAGAGAACAAGCACGATCAAACCATGGATTATGAGAAAAAAAATGATCGAAGAAGGAATAGACCTGCTCATCCCGTCAGCGATTACAGCTCCCACTTAGTGGCACAAGCCGAAGCGTCATCAGAGTCAAAGCAGTCATTCCAATTATAGTTAGCCCGATCAAAGTGCCAGAAAAAAACATATAGACAGGATGGAGCTGTTGGAGAAAGCATTGAAATTAAGAATATAAGGTTGTGGTCTGGATTTAATATCAGTAAATCATTGTATTTATAAGAGAGAAGGACTAGTGGTAAAACATAGGTCAGGAGTGTGTTCAAGAATTGGTTGGATTTAAGAGTAGTTGTGGAATAGAAAACAGTGTGTATATTAAATGGCAATAAGTCATCATGGGAAATAGTGAAGAGTGGTGTCCCTCGGGGTTCAAGAGCTGGGGTTACTATTGTTCCTCATATATATAAAAGCGATTTAGACCATGGACTTGGCTGCAAAGGTTTCTAAGGATTTGCACAGATATTACCAAGGAAGTGGCCACCTCAGTTAGGAAAAGTGAGGATGTATAAAGATTCAAATGATCTTGATAAACTTCTTGGGTTGGCAGATAAGTGGCAAATGAATAATAGTAAAGTGTAAGGTTCTTCACCTAGGTTTTCTCAAATAAAGGAACAACTGCGATATGAATGGGGGTTGAGAAACGAGTCTGTGGACCAAGAAAGAAATATAGGTGTAATTATAAGCAGTAATTTGAAAGTAGCTAATCAGTGTTTGGAAACGAATAATAAAGCTAATAAGATGCTGGGCATAATATCGCAATGTTGTTTACAAAGGTAAAAAGTAATAAGTAGCTTGTATAATAGCTATGTTTGGCCAGTAATAGAGTATTCTGCCTGATTTGGGCCTTATTTAAAGAAAGACTTGATACTAGAAAGAGTGCAAAGTAGAGCAACAAGGATGATTTCTGGGTTTGATGGTAGAAAGCTATGAGGAGAGGCTGAGTTAGGAATGTTTTCAGTAGAGAGACGATTTCAGATTGGAACATGATACAATTCACAAAATTTTTACATCTATTAATATAATAACACGGAGACCAATAAATTCTTCATATTAGAGCACGGATGGGGGAGACCAGGAGCATAACAAGAAAATTAAGAAGAAAGCATGCCATCTTGATATAAGAAAGCATTCTTTCAGCATAGAGTTGTTAAATTTTTGGAATAGTTTGCCACAGGAGGTTTGTATATATAATTTGTATATATATATATATATATATATATATATATATATATATATATATATATATATATATACTGCTACTGATATATATATCTTTTAATATATATATATATATATATATATATATAAAAATGTCGAAATGGGGAATAACCGGGAACTGGCGATGACTGCTGGAAGTATATATATATATATATATATATATATAGTAACATATATATATATATATATATATATATA
>JABUQX010011498.1:0-17500 GCA_015478945.1 Trachelipus rathkii | reverse complement strand
TAATTATATATAATCAAAAGATAAACAAATAATATGAAAATCCATAATAATGTAAAGTTCAAATTTGTTTGCACTAAAATAAAATTTTCAATTCTGAATGATTTTTCTATTTTTGATACACTTAACCTAAACCAAATTAAATAATATTTGAAATACACATTTTAATTAATTAAATATAATCAAAAGATAAACAAATAATATGAAATTCCATGATAATGTCAAGTCCACATTTAATTTGTTGCAAATAAATAAGATTTTCCATTCTGGATGATTTTTTTTTTATTTTGAACCCACTTAACCTTAACCAAATTAAATAATATTTGAAATACCGTGTTTTCTCTCATATGAACTATTTGATTGAAGGTAAGACAAAGAAACTTTTAAATTCTTAAAAATTGGGCCACCATAATAATATACTTATATATATATATATTATATATATATATATATATAATATATATAAATATATATATATATATATATATCATATATATATATATATATCTTATATCCATATATATTATTAATAAAAAATATATATATATTTATTATAAATATATATATATTATATATATATATATATATATATATATATATATATATATATATATATATATATATATATATATATATATATATATATAAATAATATATATATATATTATTATATATTCTGAATTTTTTTCTTTGAAAAGGGAAAGCATACCGAATTAAACTTTTAATAAACACTTTATCCGCTATAAATGAGAAATTGAGGAATAATTCACTCATAATCTAAAAACGAATACAGTGGAATTCCAATATTCGTCATTAATTTATTAATCCGTTCCTGAGGGTAGGATGAATATTGAAAAGAACGAATATCAAACGAATTTTTCCCATAGGAATTAACTAAAAATGGTTTAATCCGTTCCCAGCCCCGAATTTTGCCTATCTATTCTTTAACAAAAAAAATTTCACTCGAAAATCGATCTCGGAAATCATTCCAAATACATTTCAAGTACACATTAAACGCTTTTCTTTTTTGTTTCTTATCGTCACTGCACTTTTTACGACCCATGGTCACTTATAGTATTGTATTTATTAAAAAATTAACTGTAAAAACTCGTAAATATTAAAAAGAAATAAAGTATTAAACAAGAGTTAATGCGCGCACTTTCAATCACCGCTCAAGACTGAGCCAACTGACAATCACATTGGATGAGGGATGAATATTGACTTTTCGGACGAATATAAAAAAAATTTCACCTATAAAACAGGACGAATTTCAAAAAGACCAATATTAGCGTGGACGAATATTGGAGTTCCACTGTATAATACAAAATTGTTAACGCGAAGTAGTAAAATAAAATGTAACAACACTCATGAACGAAAAATGCACTGACTATTACATGTAACTACAATTAAATATTTAGTTTAAAAACAAACTCGCTAATAACATACAACTTTCATTAATACGTGTGATACTATTCCTAATATTATAAATTTATGCTAATCTTTTGACAAAACATTTTCAAAATTATTTTTAGCATTGTGTTGAGTTTTTGCAAAACTAATTTTAACTTTAACGCGTATACGTATTTTATTAAATCAATTTAAACAGATTTGCAGTTTATTTTAGTTTTGGTTTATGCATTTTCGTTTTTGCTAAGGGAAAGTAATTTTCATTTTTTTTTTCAATGAAAAAGAATGTATTAAATAACTTTGAAATTTCAAAATTAATTGAAGAAATTATGCATGTGTCAGAATTTTTTTTTTAATAATAATAAATAATAATAATAATACATAATATTAAGTATATAATAATATAATAATAATAATAATAATAATAATAATAATAATAATAATAATAATAATAATAATAATAATACTAATAATAATAATATAATAATAATAATAATTATAATAATATAATAATCATAATAATAATAACAACAACAACAATAATAATAATAAATAATAATAATAATAATAATAATAATAATAATAATAATAATAATAATAATAATAATAATAATAATAATAATAATAATAATTTCAATTCCAAATGTTTCATTCAGGAAATAAACAATTCACATTATTAAGTTTAAACATAGTTATAATATCTTGTTGTATTATATAATACAATACTTAATGATATACAATTTCTGAAGGGGCTACTAATTGAAACACAGTGTTGTGTCCTTTGAGCCCCAATAATAATATAAATGTAATTAAATTTAATTAATTGCAAGAAGATCAGCAAAATGAGAAACTAAATAATAATAATAATAATAATAATAATAATAATAATAATAATAATAATAATAATAATAATAATAATAATAATAATAATAATAATAATAATAATAATAATAATAATAATAATAATAATAATAATAATAATAATAATAATAATAATAATAATAATAATAATAATAATAATAATAAAATGATATTAATAATAATAATATGAATAATAATCATAATAATAAATAATAATAATAATAATAATAATAATAATAATAATAATAATAATAATAATAATAATAATAATGATGATGATGATGATGATGATGATGATGATGATGATGATGATGATGATGATGATGATGATGATGATG
This sequence comes from Trachelipus rathkii, assembly GCA_015478945.1. Classification (NCBI taxonomy): domain Eukaryota; kingdom Metazoa; phylum Arthropoda; class Malacostraca; order Isopoda; family Trachelipodidae; genus Trachelipus; species Trachelipus rathkii. The sequence goes on along the minus strand of JABUQX010011498.1, from coordinate 14,897 downwards.
ATGATGATGATGATGATTCTAATAATAAAATCAGTAATTTAAGAATAAAAAATATGATATTTTGAAGGAAATTTAATTTTGAATATTTATAGAATTCCACAAAGCAAAAATTTTCAAAATTAAATATAAAAGTTTAAGTATTAGATTACATGATTACCTTGCACCTACCTGAAAAGCAAGAAGATCAGCAAAATGAGAAACTAAAATAATTCTCGAAATTACTCGTAGTGAATCTAGCATGCAGTGTTGGTCATATTTCGTAAACATAACTGTTAATGTGACATTTGTTATTACATGAACAAGGTCATTAATGTAAATGAGACCTAGTGGTATTTTCATGTAATCGAAAAGATGGTTTGCTAAAGAAATTAATCTGGAAATATTTTTACAAGATTTTATAGCTTGTTTTCTTTCAGAATATATTGAATAACCTTGGCTCTCTTTTTTAACATTGTGAATGCACACACCATTCATCGCTTCTGTTATTTGTTGAACTGCTAAACAGAAAAAGCAACATAAATTAGTTAAAATCAGTTCATAGTATCCTCCAGTCCATAGAAAAACCACCACAATTCCTTTTTCTTCCTTTATTATAGGGTAAATAAGGAACACGAATAAATCAAATGAATTTAACAATATACAACACAAAGCTACACACCAGCACTTCCTTTCGAATTTTGTTGTAGTATTTAAAAATGTAACCATTTTCTTTGAAAAGTAAATATAGAAGTTTTGTAATGGATAACAACTTTGATAATAAAATAAGCCACCAATGGCAACTACCCACTTAAGGCATGGCAATAACATTAGTGTTACGTAATAGGAAGAAGCTGAGCCATGATCTTCACGAATTATTTTTTCTCGAATATACCAGGGCAAAAAAGAAAATATAATACTGCGAGACACAACAAACAATTATCAAAACAATAACAATGTTTGTATACATAAGACATACGAAACGTAGGCACGAGTTTTTCTGGTGATCATTAAAATGCAAAATGCCCAAGATATTTAATATGAAAATGGTTGATTTCAATTTAAACATGGCGTTTCCTTTGTAAATCGCAGCACGATATTCAAAATTTCCTTTGGTTAAAATAACAGTACGATCAATGTTTTAGAATTTTTTTGGATTTGCATTTTAATATGTCAATACGTATTTGCATTTATAATATATTGTGCCAGAGAACTTGTTTGCCTCCAGTTTTAGAATTAACGCCTCGCACAAAATAAAACTGCTGTTGTAAACAACTTCAACGTCGACGCATCCTCTTAAGCAATATAAATTAAATAGCAAGTATTGATCGTAAATCCGTAGGCCTGAGTACTGAAGATGTTTACTTCACTATTTTTAATTTACAACAGAGTAATATGATTTTTTATCTATACCGTTAAAACATATTTAACTTTTTTCAATTTATCTTATATTATGTAATGAAATTGAATAAAAGATCGTGTCAGATAAAAATAGGGTAATAGAATAAAAATCGAGTAGATTTTAAGGTAAAGCCAGAGAAGACAGAATAGAGTTAGAGGAGGAGAGGAAGAGATGAGAAGACGAAGATGAGAGGAGAGAGAATGAGATGTGAAGATAGTAGATTCTAAGAGAGAGTAGAGCACCGAGAAGAGAGAGAGATGCACGAGAGGAGAGAAGGACGAGTAGAAGAACGATAGAGATATGGAAGTTAGAAGAGAGAGAGAGAGAAAGTAGAGGAGAGAGAGAAGGAGCCAGGTAGGGCAGCAGAGAGGACTGAATGGAGATCTGATCGAAATAGAAGAGAGAGAGAGATAGAACGACCGATACAAAGCACTCAAGAGAGACGAAGGAGAAGAGCAGAGAGAGAGGACCTCTATATACATTAGACCTCTAAGCAATAGTTTATGAAAAACATACATATTTATCCCTTGTAAGCTTATGACTTATATTACTTTTCATATATGCTTTTTTGTTTTTGTTTTTTTTAAAACGAATGATATATATACATCCTACCTATCACAGGGTAAATTATAGCAATATATCCAACACCAACCTCTCATTTATTAAGATTTCGTGTGCTACTACCTATCTCAATCTTCTATATGATTTAACATCAGTTCATAAATAAATATTTATGTGGTGTTATTTTTCAATAACTAATGTTAGTTGGACTCATACAACTCTTTAATTACACTGTAATACTACAGCCATTTCTAAATGATAAATTGAAGAGAAACTTTATTTTTAAAGAGGACCATATATATTAAAAATCTTCAGTAATGATCACCACTGTTCCATCATAGATTTTTAGGTTGTTTATCTACTATCTTACATTTGATATTTATATATCTTTAACAATAAATACTCGGCGCGCCTGGCAGTATTATTTATTCAAATTTATAGATATGTGTAATCAAAATTTTACCATGAGACGAGTACTTAAATATAGCTAATTCTCACTAATTTCTTTAAAAATAACTAGAATTCGCTAAAATGTATTTTTATTTACACTTATGAAAATGTTTTCACTCTATCTCACACTAGCACCTCTACGCCTGTTCTTATAGCTGTGAAAATATATATAAAATAAGAAAGAAGATTCATACATAGATCAATCTTTAAGGATAATCTTATGGGAGTACAGACGCAAGTTTTGAAGTGATGGAAGGTTAAATTCAACGTTAGAAAAATACAGATAAATAGAAGCATAACAATTACAGACCAAAACTGATTGATGGTCCAGTTGATAACAAGATGTTACGGTAATTTGCCGTAAATTCTTAGGAAATCGTAGTCAGACAATTACAAAGAAATAGTTTATGATCTTTGAAAATCTTAAAAGAAAATGGGACGTAGAATGTCTATAAATATGATTTCTTTCTACCAATATTTGAAATGTGAAACTGTTGAGCACAGAGCAAATAAATTTCATCATGGACAATTCTCATAATAGAGAAAAAGAGGTACCCTTTGAACGGCACAGGAGAAGTCTCCCCAGTATTCTTGGATGCTTGCCGATTCATTTTAAACACTTAAGTGGAATCTTCCTGAGGTAAAATAATCCTAACCATCTACATTTTAGGTGAGTAAATTCTATGCATGTATTTTCATTAGGCACATTTATTTCTATTATTTTATACATTGTATAGCAACAAAATCCATTCTTTTTAATAGAAGTTTTAACTTCTAAAAATGATACTAATGAATATAATGGTATAGAATACGAATGAACTATAAAACTAAGGCTTCACAGTATACGCTCATAATGCTGCCTGCTAAGTCCTTGCCAAAAAAAAAAAGTTTAATCAAATGTTGTTATCAAAATATCATATTTTAATACATATTATAATATATAATATATAATAATAATGGAATTTAATATAATAATAATACCATAATATATATATAATTAATTAATAATATAATTAAGAATAGATAATAATATAATAATAATAATATATAATAATAATAATAATATATATAATTAATAAAATTATTATAAGTATTAATAATAATAATAAAATATAAATAATAATAATGAATTGTAAAAACTGATATGTGCTTCAGCTGCACGAATCATGTAATAATACATGTATCTGAGTAGAGAAAACTCTTTGAATGAAATCTATTTTTATATAAATACAGAAATTCTAATTTTTAAAATCTCAATATACTTTGATAATGATAGAAATAATAAATGTAGGAGTAAGACTGATTATTAGTAACCGTAACTAACTTGATAAACATCTTTCAGATCGCAACCATGAGAACACCAAATGAGTCTTTGCCGCTTACTCTTATTCCTTTAATTGTAGCCATGGAATTGTGGCCAAAGTTCATAAATATTGGCTGGTTAATGAGTCATTATTGATATTGATTAAACATAAAAATCAACACTATTTTTTGTTGTATTTTACACAATACAATCGAGAAATGATTATGATTCAGTATCTAATTTGGAGGGTTATTTTTACTATATTTTAAAATTTTCTTCTATCAAGCATTATTTTGAAATGATTTTTACAAGTCACTCTGATAAAACACTCAATGTGCTGTGCTTTTTGAAAGTTTATTTTCAAAATTGCAACATAAAAAACACGCAAGGCATATTAGTTAAAAATAGTTTGGTAGTGCCATTCAATTTCCAGATCATCAAAACCTCAACTGGCTTCTTGTCACTTATTATAGAATAAATGAAGAATACGAATATTTTCTTATTTAAATATTAAAAATATCATTTAATAAAAAGATTTATATGATCGCTTTTCTTTTGAGGTTTTGTCGAAAAAGATTTAAAAGATCCCAATTTTCATTATAAAAAGTAACTTTACAAAGGTTTGTTATTGGATAACAGTTAGATATAATAAAAGAGTCGAATACTACTACATATTCACAAAAGAAACGGCACATTTCCCTTAGGGCTTAGTGTCAGGTGAAATGAAGATGGTTTAGCTTTGGTCTTCAGAATTATCCTTTTCTAAGGGCAAGGAAGTCAAGCATAAAGGCATAAGGAAAATCCATTGGACTGATGTTTCTTGATGAAATGATTAAAAGGAAAAAATGCCAAAACATTTTTATATGAAAAATTACTGACAAAAATTTAACTAACGCTCTCTAGATTTTTTTCACTATATTAGCAAAATTTCATAGCTCTTTAAGAATAACAATTTCTGATAGTTAGTGTTCCGTTTTATTATAAATTGATGTACTTATTTTATTAACAATTGCTACATTAAGAAAACTTTGGATTATCATTTGGAATAACACTCACCTATGATTGTTTTTCCGACCAACCTTTTAAACTAGGTAAGAATTAATTAGAATCATATGATCACAACTTGTCCTAATATAGTAATGCAATTTATCTTTCTCTTAATTAAGTAATTAAATTCATAGTGTTTTTTTTTCACGATCGAAAAATAATTTTTGATTCCTTTCACGTGTTTTATCTTAATTAGGTAGCAAATTGAAATTAACATCGCCTCTATATTCCAGAAAAAATAAATTAGCATGATATTAAGATTGAGGGGTTGTGCAGGTACTGTTAAAGTCAGTTGTAAGGAAAATATGAATTTTAAACATCCCAAAGAAGAGTTTTCCTATGAGAAAAGTTTTAACCAATTGACAATAATTATTTCTAATGCTAGACAACAATGTAATTAACATGCATTTTAAAAACATGAAAATTAAATTTCTTGTGATTCAATGATATGGTTTATTCACCCATATATTTTTAAATTTCTTCTGTCTAATAAAAACTGTAATTTAAAATATAATACTATACTTTTCCATTGTATCGAATTCCTTCATTTGGTTTGAAGTAGACTAATATAAATGTTATATGTAATCAAAATAAATAAACTATTTAGTGGTGTCCTCGGATTTCCTCCCATTGGCTGTGGTGCGGAATACGATATTTTCCCGAATATCAGCTTTCACAATCCGCAGTCCACATACATCTAAGCGATTATGTAAGAAAATAAATATACTTTTAATCCGACATCATCAAAGCAAGAAAAATATTATTTAATACAAGATTATCATTGTAATCCACGATATACCCACTAAAGATGAAGATAGTAACGGCGTATACAAATGATACAAACTCGTAATAAGTGTGAAGCAGGAGTTTCGATCCTGTTGTGCAAATTTAGTTCCGAAAATAAATCAAGCCATGTTAAACAGGCAATGATTATATCCTCTATTGCAATTGATATAGAAGATTCAAAAACTAATAAGAGAAGAGAAGGAAACAAATCTGATGATTCTTACCTGTAATTTAATGAGACATTTTTTCTCTTGGAATCAAAGCAGTTTCTAAAGGAAAAGGTTCCAATCTTGTTTTGGGGTATTGGTGTTCCAGAGAAACTTGAAATGTGAAAGTGGTCGTCATTCTAAAATCTCAAAACATTATTTAATGGAAATTTTATTTATAATGTTGCTCTGCTATAGTAAAAAAACAAACACCGAATCCAGTAGAAGAATTATTGGTCAAGATTTTTTCATTGGATCTGTCCGGAAAAATTCAGTTCTATCATGCGATCTATAGAACCTAGAGTTCAATAAAATAAACGAAAAGGTTAAACAAAAATATTAATTAGAATGGACAATAAAATTATACTAAGAGGATTCTTTATTTGTAAATGAAAATAATCTTTCCTAGTCACTATCTTCATGTCCTCAGAAAAAATATTAATTCAAATTTTTATGTGATATATCTGTAATTTTGAGCTTGCACATTAATTAAAAAACATTTTTTAAAGAATTTTTCTGAGAACTAAATTTTAAATACATCAAAGCAAATGAAAAACAAAGGAATTTGCCTTAATTTTGTATTTCGTCTATCTCTGAGTTAAGAATATTGAAATGTTTAGTTTCTTATTTTGAAGAAATAAATTGAACTGATTCCAATTATGAAGTAAGTGAAGAAGGTGCTCACAATCTGCTAAAATAAAAAAGAATAATAAAATAATTATAACAATTGAAACCGAATTTTCATTGCAAATAATGAACAAGTAAAAGAGGTTGTTATGTATCAGATAGCAAAATCAGAATAACGGTACCAATTAATTGTAAGTCTAATTTTATCCTATCCTATCTGTCGAACTTGCAAATAAAAATAAATAAATAAATAAATAAATAAATAAATAAGCAAATATATCTGTACTTACAGGCACTAAACAGTGACGATTAATATTAAAAAATCGGAACAAGTCAATTTTGGGAAAAATTTCCAATAATCTTCTTACAAAGGATACGAAATCTTTGAAATATTTTAATATTTTTAATAATTGTTCAACCTTCACACCACAGTAGAATAATTGTCTCCAATAGTCTATTGTTTTAAAATATTAAGCATTCAAAGATCATTAAAAATCGTGTGATATACTCATTGGAATTGTTTTACAAAGTCACACAACCAAGAGATGTTAATGGAAAACAGGCAAGAGATGTTTCATTAACGTAAAGACCCCTAATATCGACCGGAATGTCTGACGTAAGCATTATAAGTAAATCCAAAATATTTTGAAAGGTTAAAATTAGATATTATTATTATTATTATTTCAATTATTATTATTATTATTATTTTATGTATTAATTATTATTAAGATTATTATTATTATTATTATTATTATTATTTATTATTATTATTATTATTATTATTATTATTATTATTATTTTATTTTTAATTATTATTTATTTATATTGTTATTATATTATTATTATTGTTATTATATTATTAATTGTTATTATATTATTATTATTATTATTATTATTATATATTTATTATTTAAATTATTATTATATCTATCATTTCTATATATTGTACATTTAATTTGTATATATGGTTATATTGTATAATTGTAATTGTATTGTAGTTGTTACATTGTAAGTTGTATTGTAATGTAATTGTAATTGATAATTGTAATGATTAATTGTATATTTGTAGTTGTAATATTGTTAATATGTAAATATAGTTATGATTATATTATTATTATTTTATTATATATTATTATTATTATTTATTATTTATTATATTATTATTATTATTTATTATTATTCATTTATTATATTTTATTATTGATTATTTTTTTATTATTATTATCTTTATTTATTATTATTATTATATTATTATTTATTATTATGATTATTATTATTAATTATATTATATATTATTATATTTATTAATTTATTTATTATTCTATATTATTATATACTGATTATTACTATTTTTGATTACTTTTTATATCTATTTGATATTATTATTATTAATATTATTTTTGTAACATAATTTTTTGAGGTATGAAAAACTATCATGAGCTACTACATAACGCTGTACGGCGATATAGTCACCTTAGGTTTTCAATATTCATTATGCTTACTTAACCATTAATAATTTTTGTCAAATCATTATAAACAATTATTTAAATTATCTATTGAAATTGGAAGAGGTTCATCAGATTTTGTATGTTGAATTTTTGCTCAAATATAACTGTAATTCATTAACAAAATGTGAATTATATATAAAATGAATGTATGTGTATTTCGTTTCGTGGTCTTACTAAAGGAACACAACATGTGTTGGCAATTAGTATATGATTCCCATTTTCCAGATAGGAGGGAATATTGCATCCTATAATATATTATTGGCTTAATTTGAAATTGGTATATAAGTATGAATTATTGTGATTATCTTCTATTATAAAGGTATGAAATGTAACTGTTATTCTATTGATATAAATATTATTTTAGTGATTTTGATTTATTAATTATTAATTATGTTATTATTAATTATTATTATTTAATTTATATAATTTTATTAATTTATTATTATTATTATTATTAATTATTATTATTATTATTATTTATTTTTTTATTTCATTATTATTAATATTAATATATTTAATTATTATTTATATAATTTTATTATTATTATTATTTACTTATTATTATTATTATATAATATTTATTATTATTATTATATCATATATATCTTCTTATTATTATTAATTTTATTATTTAAATTACTTTTATTATGTATTATTATTAAATATTGATTTATAATTTATTATTATTATTTTGTTATATAATTTTATTATATGATGCTTCTTCTCTTTGTTCTTCTTCTCTTTCGTAACTCATGTCAAGAATCGTACTAATTTTTCTATAGAATAGGATTTTCTTGCACTGTAAATCATAATATACTTTAGATATATTATTATCATCAATTAGTATAATATATAGACTTGTATAATAAAATTTATTAATATATATATGTTAGTCAATTTTAATCTCAGCTATTGATATTAATTTATTTTAAGACATAATATAAATAATATATTATTTAATTCGTACTCATAACTAACATAATTGACTATATAGTAATAAGATATATATATAGTATTTATATAATTAATATATATATATAGTAGTTATATATATATACTACTACTATATATCTAGTAGCTATAGTATATATTTATATGCTAGTATATTTATTATAATTATAACTATATAATAATAAATATATAATATAAATAAATATATTATATATAATATTATAATATATATTATATATTATATATTAATATAATATTATTAATTTATATTATATATAATAATATTAGTATATATATATTTATAATATATAATTTATATATATTTATATATATTTATATAATATATATAATATATTATATATAATTATTATATATTATATACTATAAAGCGTAGAAATATATTTGTCGTGACAAAATTTCTCGCGAGTTATTTATATATATATAGTTATATGGTATATATACTTATATATAATAATAATATTAAATATAATATAATGTAGATATATATCTACTATAATATTATTATATACTATATAATTATATATATATATAAATAGATATAATATACTACGTATATACTTATACTATATCAAAAATAAAACGCACACTCACTAGAGAAGATGTCACTTCGCACGAACGAAAGACCTCTAACCGCCATGAAACCCCATCAACCACTCAGACGACAGCATCAGTGGTAAGTATGTAAGCCAACCACGCAGAGAATTTTGGTGCAAGTATTGGGCGTACACAACGATAGAAATTTAGAAAACATATAACCCGTAAACTAGAACCTGGGAGTTGGTTGGGGATAGGTTTATGTCGGGTTTATAATCAAAGCGAGGGATCATTCACGTCGAAGCGTACTCACGACAAACTATGGAGAGTGATACGTCGCGTACAACTTTCAGAGATCAGTGCGTGCAGATATTTACAACACTCCACACTTGAGGACACGGGTACCTGGGCACCTGGCTCGATCGGTTTGTGTGATAGCGCTACGCAACGATTTGTCACGGGCCGGTCCAATGATACCAGGAAACAACTGACAACATGACGCCGGCGAGGACAGAGGTGCCAGGGCTACGAACCTCGGTGGAAGACTGATTTATAACGTCTGGCCGTGGCACTACGAGAGCGCCACACAACGGTACAGACATCCTGCAGGAAAGGCAGCTGGCGGAGGTACACGGCACCAGGCTGAGTGACAATACAGTGCGGCTCGACGCTTTGCGGACTCATAATTTACCTTGAGGCCGGAGGCCTGCCATTAGTCCAAACCAACTCACTGGTCACCACCACGACGCACATCAATGGGGGCGCGAACTATGGCATTTACCCGACGAACACATCCATTGGACCTGTCGACGATGGGCAAAGGTGCTCTTTTACTGCGACGATGTCGAGAGTGTCTCTGTAACCTCGGACAGGCGTGCTAGAGTATACCACGACCGACGGAGACGGTTCCGCATTTTGCAATGTGCTGAAGGTTGAAGTTCTTTGGAGGTGGGTCGTTTATTGGTCTGGAAGAGGCATCTTCTTTAATCGGGGCCAATACGCGAGTTGCAAACATCTTGAAGGAGGCCTCTGTCACCGTAGGTTATATTTCCCAGAATCCTTACGAACCATTATGTCATTTTGCCATATGCCCTCTAACATCTCGGTGACTTCCTTTCATCCTAATGTAGTGACAAATGCAAGACCACACACCAAGACCGAATGTGTTAACGCTAGGACGGTTCAAAATTTACGTTGCGCGAGTTGGAGTGGTCCAAGTATATATCTGGACCTGAATCCCGTTCGAACACGTTTGTTGGGTATATCCTGATAACGTCCTGATCCGATCAAGCTACCCCCTCCTCCACGGACCTTCCAGACCTACGAAAGCACTGCAACGACGTATTGATCAGAAATCACTGTCCAAGACATTCGCCCACTTTTATCGAGAGCATGCCATTGGATCGGGTGTCAGGTCAGTCATCTTTGTGGCTAGATGGGGGACTCCATACACGGTATTTAGAGACCAGACCAACTTTTCCCCGTCGCGTCCGCCATACGTAACCTTACATTGATGTGTTTGCAAGCGTAACCGTGAATCTCTGATAACCCTTACTCGCTTAGAAACCCATTTGGCTTCATAATTGGACCTCTACACCTGACATCTCCTATTCAACCTACTGGTTCTGGGTCGAGGATATCCACCATGTTATTCGTCATTGTCCCATAAATGCTGTCTTCGTCGTTCTTCAATCGTTTTCCCACCGCGCTTTTTCGCCACGCGTTCATGTGGTCGTTATATTTTTGATGAGTAGTATATATAGATATATATATATATATTATATCTATATATATATACATATATATATAACGATATATATTTATAATATATATAATATATTACTTAATATATATATACAGTTGTATATATATATATTTAATCATTATACTAATATATTCTATTTACTATCTTATATATTAATTTATTATATATATATATATCTATATTATTATATAACTATAATATTATATAATATATATATGATAAATATATATATATATATATATATATATATTAAATAATTATGATATATATATAAATATATTATATATGATATATTATAAATTATAATATATTATAATGTAATATATATTATTTTTTTATACTATATTATACTACTAAGTTATATATATAATATATATATATTATAACTAATATATATATATTATAATATATATTATATATATAATAATATATTTATATATATAATATATATAATATTAATATATATATGATACTATTATATATATATATATTATTAGATATATTATATTATATTATATATATATATATAATTAGAATATAGTTATATATTTATAAATGTATATATATTATAATCTGCTATTGCCTCTCTACAGACACCCTCTTACTACCAAACATTTCATCACCCTCCACCACAGAAGGAAAAAGTTAATATCGCATTCTATATGCATTTTGGCAATACCAGTTTTCCTTAACCGCCACCAGACACAACACTCTTATTATTCAACCACATCTAAATGTAAATTAATTGTATTAACAATCACAAGCACAAAGAGCGATCTTTTCTGAAACCTCAAACAACACCATATTTCTAGCCCTCCGTCCACGCCGAAAATTTCTCTCACAGAACAAATGTCTGGACAGTCAACAGACGTCGATGCTCTCTCAACGTCTCCGCTTTGGGCACCATGCCGTCCCCCCCTTGCAGCAAATTATAAATTTATAGATTTCATAATGCTTCTTCCTCTCTTACCACTTGATCAAAAAGCATGTCACTTTCGTAATAAACCCTAACCGAATGACGACACAAGACATCATCTTATCTAAACTGCTCCGGACCCATGACGGACATCAGACGATCGAATCACTCTTGATACCGATCTCTTCTTTCCCATAATCTCTGACGGAAACTATGGGCTCGGCTTAGAGCCCCTGTGGGTGGTACATTCATATCTTAGGAATCGGCCAGTCTTCAAGCAGGCAGGTGGTGGCGGAAGGGGCTACCAGAATATAAATAATTATAATATAGTATATATTATATATTATATATATAAGAATATATATGATACTATAATTATCAAGTATGATCTATATAATTAAACTTATAATATATATATAAAGTATACTTGATATGATTTGATATATAATAATATTATAAATTATATAATAATTAAATTATATGAAATGTTCAATTTTTAAAAATTAGGTTTATGGTCGATTCATTAACGCAACCATTGCCAAATAATAAAGTGTTTTAAATTTCTTAGACTATGAAGCATTTTGGAGATATTAACTTCAATATACTTTAGATTAATCTTTATAAATATTTTTTTTTTGAGCAAACTTAATCATATAATTAGTACATTTAAAACCAAATCTCTTCAGCTGATAATTAAGTACATATGTTAATATTTTTTCTTTCTATATCAGACATACTTACTTTAAGTAATATACGTATATGTTTTAAAATTCAAACATATACATAGTTTAGATTTTATATTTTATTTAATACAGCAAATGACGTACCAGCTAACGTGATACCGTATGCCCGCCATTATCTTCGAGGTTGGCAGTTAGTCCACCTACATTTTTTAGGGGTGTGATTGACTATACAACACGTGATCCAAATAAAGATTACCGCCTCTTAAGTCCTGATACTCTGTGACCTAGATTTTCTTCCTGTCTTTCAGAAAATATCTGAAACGTTTGTTGCAATCTTTTGTGTACACATTTTTAGTAAATTCATGCTACTAAATGCGAAACTTAATCTTTTTAGAAAGACTTAACCGTCACGGTAAATAAGAGGAGGAAGGGATTTTAACTTGTGCTCCTAGGAACATGTGTGGCCTAATTGATCTCAGCTCCGCACTCTTAAAGAATGTATCATTGGAGGAGAGCTAAGGGCAAACTTATTGTTTGCATTTTCATGTCAAAGTGATTGAAGAACAGAGTTTTTGGGTAACGTGTGATGTAGTTACAGTTAATATCTATTATCTATTAGTATATATATATATTTATATATATATGGTATATTAGGGGTTAGTATATATGAACTGGTATACTAGGTTATAGATGTAGTTCATATGAACATATAGGTACTAGTAGTATAGATAAGGGATGGATGAGAGGTCATATGTAGCCTAAGTTATAGTGGTCAGGGTAGGGGTGTAGGTAGGGTAGTCGGTTAGTTGAGGGTATTCAGTTGGAGTATATGGGTAGGTGGGTTGGAGAGGTGAGTATATAGGGTATGAGGTGTATGAGTAATAGAGGGGGCGATGATTAGGGAAGCGTGCGGGATGGAGGGGCGAGGGGAGTGGAGCTGGCGGTGGAGGGAGCGGGCAGTGTTGGCTGAAGGCGGGATGGGTTGTGCGGGGGGTAGGGAGTGTGGGGTAGGGGGGGGGGAGTGCGGGTGATGGGCGTCATGTGGGGGGGGTGGAGGGTATGGGAGGTAAGAGAATGATGTTGGGGAGATGTGGATTAGTCAGCAGGCGGGGGGGTGGGGGGGTTGGTGGGGGTGTAGATGAGGTCCATTCAATAGTGCTTTGATGTGTTAACTTTTCATTGAAATATTTTTCAACGTCTTTCAAAGATTTGGATCGTTGCCCTGTTTTTCCTGTAAATTTCAAAAATTATTGCGATTCTTCCCTTTGTGCCTTTACGCGTCCCCGTTCAGACCGGTTCGAGGGTGTACTTCTTATCGAAGAAAACTTGGTGGTGGAAACTGTCGGGTTGGGTACGAATAATAATTACGCTCCCGAAATCTAAAAATTAGTGAGGAGATAGTAGAACAAGGACTCAACTCTCTCTTAAAAAAAGTCCCTCTTTTAAGAAGGAATATCATTTGCTTAACCGTTGATCCACTTGATGTATTTGTATGTTTTTCAACTATATCCTGTTGGATTCAAGAGGCTACTGATCCTCTATGTCTGTTGGTGGTATGAATTGTGTCACAAGCGGCAAGAGGGTCCCAATCTTCTTTTGGTCAAAGGGAAAAAATTCTGCTCCGCGCCTAGCCAAACAGGAAGGATCGCTTTTCTCTGTTTGAAATCATTTATCAGTTGTTTTTTGGCCTTGAAGTGATTTCCCGACAAAGTCGTTGAGTTTTGAACTGTCCGGAGTGTATAAGTTTCAAAGAATTTGTAAAAAATATTCTCCTACTACGCAGATTTTAACTTCTTCATTGATCCAATGAAATGAGAATCTTAAAGATCAAACCAAATTAATTTACCGTAGACAAACCGTAGTGAAGACATTACGCCTGACAAGAGCTTTTCAGCATTCAAGGAGATATTCCTCTGAGTCTCAAATTCTCTGTCAAGAGGATACATCCAGCCTTGACTGTATCACCTTCTGACGCAGAGCTTCATTCTCATTCAAAAGTATATCCAAAGAAAACTTATACCCTTATTAAACATAAAACGGACAGAAATGCTTCCTTAAATAATGTTTCTGTGCCATTCTCAAGCTGAAACCGGAAACAGCATATCCTCCAGTTTTTGTAGCTGTCCGTTTCAATGGTGACATGAAACCTCTTAGTTTAGTG
>JABUQX010011497.1:0-16356 GCA_015478945.1 Trachelipus rathkii | reverse complement strand
TTATATATTATGAATAGTATAATAATTAAATACAGTAATTATATAATATAAGAATTGTAATCTATATATTTTGATATGATGTAGGAAAATAATTGTGCCAAATATCAGCAGTAGAGAGGTAATAAACCGAGTCCGTCGCATTATACTATGTAAATGATACCTATCAGTTATTAATTATAAATATACAGTATGTTTTATAGAACTACACATAATATATATAACTCATATATTTTATTACTCCTCCTTTAATCGTATAATTTGTAACGCTTATATAGATATATAGTGGTAATATATTTTAGAATTACCTCAGAGCTAATTCACGACATGTCGATTATTCTCAATATTGTCATAATATATATATATAGATTATAAATTCTTAATACATATGTAAATATTATGTAGAATTTATAAAATATAGTTTATAAATTATTAATCGCAATATATAAATTTATTGGTGTTGTATCATTATTACTTTTATATTAATAAGAT
Source organism: Trachelipus rathkii (assembly GCA_015478945.1). Taxonomy (NCBI): domain Eukaryota; kingdom Metazoa; phylum Arthropoda; class Malacostraca; order Isopoda; family Trachelipodidae; genus Trachelipus; species Trachelipus rathkii. Next base: position 15,867 of record JABUQX010011497.1, on the reverse strand, counting down.
TAATAATATATATATATATATATATATATATAAATATTATATTATATTATTAATATATATATTAATATATATATATATATTATATGAAATATATTAATATATTAATATATCATAATATAGTATGATAAGTTTATATATAGTATGTAGTTATTGTGCTTCTGATAATTGATTTAATTAATGCGAATACTCATATAAAATTAATTTAATAATTTTTAATTATTTATAATTTAATTATTACATTATTTTTATTTATATATTATAATTTATATTAATTTAAATGATATTATCATTATTTAAAATTTCTATATCTGGTAATATTAATATTATTATTAAATTTAATTTTCGGTTTGTTTTAACCTAAAGATAAATTTCAGACTTGTCTGAATTTCTAGAGAATGTAAATTATTTTATTATATGATAATTACTTATTTATTTAATGATATATTTTTATTAAAATGATATTTATAATTATATTAATGATTTAATGTTTTATTTTTAATTACGAAAATTTGAATTAATTATTTATCATTATTATTATTATTCAGCAAAACAAAGTTGATATTTTTATAAATATTTATGATTATTTAATTATTAATTGTATTATAATACTTATATTAATATATAGTAATTAATATTCTTATTTAACCCATCTTAGCATCTGAAATTGCTTTTATTTGATTGGGCGGTTTCTTGCTGAGCAAATGAACTAGAAAACTAACTATAATCTTGTCTCTGTTTCTAATTTATTGATTTTTATAACTAAATTATTCTCATTTATTACTTATTTAACTTTTTTATAATAATTTACATTCAACTTTTTATTTTTAATGTGCTTCTTACTTCTTGGAGCTCTATTCATGTCATCTCATATTGTTTTGCATTGTTGAGGGAGTTTCTTACTATTGATTTGTGTAAACTATAGCTTTATATGGCATCAGTTTAGGAATATCTTACTAAATAACTTATCATTGAGAATTCAGGTATGGATACTTATTTGGAGACCGTGTTATATTTAATATAGTAATAGAACTATGATGAAGTTTGGATATATTCAGTATAATTTGATATGTTTATATAGTACTATATCCACATCTTATGTGTTCATTGGTATATGTTAATTAGGAGGACATGTTATTTTCTGATGACTTAATTAGATGGAGCTGGGCTTAGGAGACCAACGGATCTGCATTCGATTAAACTACTCAAAAGTGGCGAGTTAAAGCGTGACGATATTTCGTGACATTTACGAATACTAGAGGGAGTATCTATAACTGGATATACTCTCATTCAACTAGAAATTTCCAAGGTTCGTACTATAGGCTGTATATATGCGGTGTTGAGCATATCCCAATGATGAGCGGTATTATCCATGCAAAGGTTTTCGGAGATGGCTACAGAACACACACTTTGATGATTGCAGTCTGTTCCGGAATATGCTGGCGGTGGAGATCTTATGTGTCCACTTTAATGTGATTTTGACGAGTTAACTGTGTCCGAGATGTTTGGCTGTATTAGATATGTCGTTAGAATTCCATTCTGTACTAGCTGTTAAAACGACACGCAGAGATATCGTTCTGTACGTCTCTTATTGCGCTTGTCCATCCGTATATGAGCGAGAGATATATTGTACTTATCTCGTCTAGACCCTTATTATATAAAATATAAGAAATATTTTTTTGCTTTATACGGTTTTTAAGTTGTTATTGTGGACAATCTAGCATTCGTTGAGCTTTTAAGTGTATTTGCTTAAGTATTTGAGATAGAGCAAGAGAAGGATCGGTGAGTATTTGTTATAACATCGTACATAAGAATGGATTCGAATAGTTGGTAAACGCATATAGTAATCATAGCTGTAAGAAACTAGGTCTATTACCTTTTTTTGTAAGAAGCGGACAAAATTGAACTTACTCTACTCATTGATAACAAAGGAGGACTTATGAGTATAATTTCATATACATATGATGTCATTTACATTATCCCTTGTACAACTTGGCGACATAACTGATTTTAGAGACACATTTAGTTTCTGGAGTACTATGGAATGGATCTATACTTTAGAATATATTGATAACTTGTCCACGACGATTGCTGACAGGTGGTAATAGACTCCTCGGAAACATTTGAGGTTCGCATTGCGTAAGATTGGTATAATATATTTATTTTATTTGGACGACACAACAACTTAACTCCTCCTTTTGATTTGAGGACCAAGTTGTCATTTTTTTATGATACGCATACTTTTAGATCAGCAATGTGAAGTAAAATCTAAATGTTCTCGGTTGTATAGAGATGCGGCCTTTGGATATGGTTAACTTGTATTCATTATTCAGGAGTGGTCTGATATGCGATTAGTAACCCTACATCTGCGCCTTTTTGAAATTTCTGCATATAAAGGACTCTGGGATATCATTGTAGAGATATAATATAAGAAATAACGCTCTATCATTACAGTCATACAGCGTCCAAACTTGTGACGAATTAGATCAAGTTTTGTGCAGAGGTGCGCTGTCACGGCTGTCACCACGTACTGTGTAGTGTGAGCTGTTGTTCGCGAGTGTTTTTCTTATTACTAAAGATAAACATTAGAATTCATATTTAGACTTAATTAAATCTCTCAGAGTCAGTAAACTATTTAAGTAAAAGGAGCATTGATTTTCTAGAGATTATCATTTGTAATTTACAGGCCTGACACAATATGCTATCCAAATCTATAGGCTAGAGCAAGCTTTGCCGAATCTCGATAAAAAGTATACCTCTTCGTTCAGCTGACATTTTAAATATCAATTATTTACGATTTTTACTTTAGAAATATTCTCGTTTATTTTCAGCAAGGTTCGAAAATTAATGGTACTTGTATTTCAACGCATGTTAAAAGTGAGATTTTGCATACGGGAGCAACATTTATCTTAATCTTATATTCTATATTTTATTGGCCAGGGAGCTGATACTTGCTGTTAATATATATCTATATAATAAAAGTTATAAACTAGCCAAATCCGTAGATTTTTCTCTCAATATATGTGCTACTCAACAGAAGATTATCGGAGTTTCATCAGCCGATTTTTTCTATACCACACTTATAATTCGACCTTCATCATGATAATGGACTTTTCATCTTTTTACATACCGTACTGCAGTATTCATAAAGATTCTCTATTATGAGACACTGTGTATATGCTATATCCGGTGGCCATATGCACTCTCTCTATCACGCACGGAGAAAAGACATGAGATTGAATTCATATAGAGGCGCTACCTGTGATGTAGAGCCGTGTAACCGTTTTTAGATTGAGCGCGATATCTCTGTTCTATCTCGGTTCAGGTATTACAGAAGTATAGCAGTTTCTCAACATTTTGTATATTTAACATACTATTTGACGAGCTAGGACGTTCTTTTGTCACTACTCGGAGTCGTTTCCATACGGTTATAATGCACTTTCAGAACACACGCTTCGTACATTGATGGTGAAAGGGTAAGGATTCCCTTTCGGACATTTCTTTATTGATACACTCGCTCGGTCTAAAAATTGAGCACTCGAGTATGATTTTCAGGAGGTATTATACGTGTACCCTAGGAAACTTATAACTGCTTGCCCATGCGTTAGTGAAAATTGTATCACTCTTAGTATATCTGGGAGTCCACTTAGCGTTGTCCTAATATATGTTGGGGTGGTTCTAGCAATGTCGCTGGTAGAATGAGTAGCGCACAGGTCAGGTAATCGTGTAATCTATTTGAAGGATCACATACAAAATGTACGAGCTGAAATATGTTCGGTGGTTGGCTTTTTCTATTGCCACGACAAGCTTAATACTGAATACTTCTTCCAATGTGGGGATATAGATGTTGATATAATTAACATACTTGTTAGGAGCACTTAGAGAGTCGGCTGTAATTCATCATAAATAGTTGATATGCATCAGCGGAATATAAGTGAACTACAATTTAACGAAAATCCAGTCTACTGTGCAATAAATAGAATAAAACTATCTATATTCTCAGTTTATCTAGGAAGCATTGAGAGACTTATAACGGTGATTAACGCATTGTCCTCGTTGAAGTGCTCTACAATCTCAACATAAGAAATAGTAAGTCGTTTATAACATATAGCGAGACTTTGACTGTTAAATTGCTTGTTACATATCATGCTCACCGAAACTGATCCTCGGTAACAGGAAATTAAACTAGAGATCCTCTTAGATATTTGTATAATAATCATTTCATAGAAATTATTGTCTTGTACCCAGAACGAATGCATAGGCTCGTCTATCGATCAACACTCATTACTGTAGTTTTATTATTTTAATAACGTTACTTTTACACATAATCTCTGACAATAGTACTTGCTAAATAATATCATGAATGCGGACATCAGATAAGGATTGTTGGTCGAACATTATCTCCGCCATCGATATCAGACAGAGAGTCAGAAATCAGGAATGGGGTTCTTTCTTCGAAGCGTGAGGAGAGAAAGAAGGAAGATACCTATTGCTATGCACGAACGGCCACAATTTGCAATATTTTCTAGTAAGTAGTTTGGTAAGAATTTTGTTTAAAAAACGTTATGTAACAAGAAATCATACACAGAGATAATGGAGTGTTACCGAGAGGATGAGCACGAGATAGGGAGAATATATTTTCTACTAGTTAAAGAATTAATTTTAGAGAAATACAAGGTCTCTTAAGAATCTCTTACGCTCCGAGAGGTGTCGTAGATTTGAGTGAAGCATATTTTGAGAAGATCAAGTCGTATCTGATATAAGAGTTGGAAATAATTTCTAGTTACAAGATAGCATGTCAAGCGGGCGGAAATAGCGAGTAATCACACCTTAAGGTGCACAGCTCTATGATCTGTAAAAAGACTAGTAAATGTTTATTGTTAATATTGTTCCAACACTTTCAGACTGAGGTGCAGATAAAGAGTTGTGATCTTTACGTGAGCCTGCACTTACTATATTGAGAGATTAACGATGATCCAAAAAGCGCCTCTAAATGAAAATTAATACAATTAAAATACTTAACACGATACGGAAGAGTAAAATAGATAAAGTGTGTAGCATAAGCACACACGCGATGATATTTCATTACGACTTTGTATGCTGATCCTTGCTAAAATGCACAGTACATCACCGATCCGGCGCCTGGTCGTGTGGTATATATTTAACATGGGCGACATTGTAGAACCCCTAATATATTGGGGAAACAACTAAGGGACTCAGATATACTAAGAGTGATCATCGAGTTGTTGTCTTGGTCCTAAAGGACTGAGAGTTTATAAAAGTCTTCACTAGTGTAGCAAGTCTATTATGATAACGATCCATGCTGAATAATGCTCAATTTTTAAGGACGATAAAGAGAGCACTATTATGAGAAAAATGATCCGAAGGGAATCCGTAACGACTATGATGCTAACACTGGTACGTGGCTGTTGTGTGTAGAAGTGACATATACAGGAAGAGAGCTCCGGGTATTAGTCCGTAAAGAGTCTTAGGCTGCGTAAACTCTAGTTGTTATAATTGAGAACTGTTATCCATGACCTCCGAAGACCCATTCTATCTACCGCTGCCCTCATCGGCCTCTATGGATACTACAATCCTCGCTTGCTATAAGATGACTCTCATAGCATCAGATTTTGATTTTCAAATGTAGAATACGCCTCATAAACTTGTTGATCTGGATAGAAATGATATGATCTCGCGGGACATTAAGTTGAAATAATTCTTCGACTAGCATCTAGTTGAGAATATTATACTTTAGAGTCCCCTTGTGAGGCACATTGTGAGTATATTATTATGTAGACAGTTGAAAATAGTGAGAAAGAGTGATTATATTAAGAATATTAAATGACTAATACTTGACATTCAATCGAACATGAGGCTATATGTAAGAAATATTGTTAGCTAATGCAAAAATATATCATCTAGTACAGGGCTCATGTGTACAAGATTCACGGTATACGTACTTTGTGGTGCTTCATGGGCCTTGAAGAGAGAGAAACACTTTGAAGACGAGCAGACCTGCGTTAGCTACGCATGTAACTTACTGTGTTGTTGCGATGTCGTCAAAATAAATCGTTATCGAGAGTATTCAATGAGAGCGTGCTATTCACGCTTTAAAACAATCCATTCAATCTCACATAGTGAACCTATGTATAATAGATAGAAGTTTTAGTTTATTTGTCCACATTCTTACAGACCTGTGTTCTGTTAATTATGGTAAATTACTACCAATCCTACATACAGAGCAGTACGTGGGAGGAGAAAATACGATATCATAACCTGTCTAATGAGGGATCGCTAATATCACATGTTATATACCACCAAGATGGGAAGTAGAATGTACGTCAAAAAATGAGCACCGGTAGAGGCTCACCTACAAAGCTGATAGATGACATGTCCTTCTAAGTATGTTTCGAAGCATACCAGGTATGGCGCTGATTTTGTATACCTCAGGATCATTATAGACCATCAAAGTATGGTAGTATGAATACTCAAAGCACTCTTTGGTTAAAGAGTAAGAATTCTATTTGTCCATCAAGAGTTAACTTGTGAAGGAGTTTGATTACCAGTCTTTTCACCTGGTGTCAAGGCTACTGTATAACGTCTATGACGGATGATGTGACATATCAGGACAACATTTCTCCATTCTAGGACTACTTTATGGTCAGAATTGTTCAGCCACGTTTTGCGTACAACAATTTAATTTTTCTAGTGGGTCATCGCGCCCCACCGCTATCGGGTGGGCACGCTGAGGACACAATTCGGTTGTAGACGAGATTACGTCATCAGACCTCCGACCGAAGTCGATCTGTAGGCCTAATCTCCACGCGCTCGAAAGCCGCTACAAGGGCGTAAGCGACATTTTGAGCTACCGCTCTCGGGGGGAGCCACCCCTATCTATCCTAGAGACTTGAAATTTGGCGTGTATCGAGCTTAATACCTCAATAGATTATATTCAAGTTCAGACCTATACCTCTATACCTTCCGAGAAATCGCTGCTAGCGCTCAAACTGTCATATTACTACTTTTGTCATCATATATATATAATATTGATATATATATATATATATATATATATATATGTATATATATATATATATATATATATATATGATATGGACCTATAATAATATATATATATATATATATATAATATATATATATATATATATATATATATATATATTATATTTATGTAGATTGTGAATATATATATATATATTCTAAAAATATATATTATATATATTTATATATATAGTATATATACTATATATATATATATATATATAATATATACTATATATATATATATATATATATTATATATATATATATAAGTATATTATTATATAAATATATATTATATAATATATATATATAAGTATATATAATATATATATATAATAATATATTATATATATATATATATATATATATTATATATATAATATATATATATAGTAAAAGAATACAACACCAAAAATTTAATTTACGTGTGCGAGTTAATATTAACAGATTTCAATTCCATATTCGGATCGTTAAATTTTGATATTGAACAACTTGGAACGACATGCTGAATGGCAGGAGGTAAACTTCTACAAAAGTCCCTTTATATAGCGTAAAATTTACCGATAAGTGATGGAAATGATTTGAGTGTGTGGTGTTAAAACGCGTATATATATTAAACGGTGCTTAACATGCACGACCGGTTTAACCTCTCTACTGCTGCTATTAGGCAAATAGTTTGATCCCAAATCAAATTATACATCTTATTTTTAAATTACTGTATTTATAAACTGTAAAACTAAAGTTTACCCCTCACATATAAATTGCATTTAAATTAATTCTTTTAAAATCATAAGAGGGAAAAAATATTTATAAAATATTGAAGAAAACAGGGATGGCACGGAAAAAATCAATTGATTTTTTGAACTGATTTTTTCACTTGATTTTTTTTCCGCAAGAAATGTCATGATTTTTTTCCTTTTTTTTCGATTTTTGCGTTTTTTATATATATTTTTAAGTTACTTGGATATTTAAGTGATTTAACTTCAATAGAAATAAAAAAAATAGAATAATGATATCATAGCAAGGCTACTCTGTTTCAAATTTCTACACTATAAAAATGTCAACAAAAGATCATGCTTAAATTTTTTTTATTTCTGATGTAATATATTATCATTATTGCAAACACACTCTTGTTAGTGTTTTCTGTTGTCAATTGTGTGCATGAGACTATAAAGCCTATTTTAAGATTTTGAGCTCAGATATAGGGGCTAGGGTTAAATATAATACCTAATCGAACTTTAAAAAAAAGTTTGTTTACAAATTATATTCCGCGTGACGTCACGAATTTTAAAATCCAAAAATCCCAAAATCCAAAAATATGCAAAAAAACCAAATTTATTTTTTTCTCAAAAAATCCAAAAAATCCCCACCCCTGAAGAAAACTGTAAAATGAAAATAATAACATAAATAATACTAAAAAATTACATAATCTCTACACCGTAAACTTGCATATACATTTTTTTTGGTAAATAGTCACATCAAATGGGCATAGCCTTATTCAAGAGGGGAAACTTTTCTACGTAATTTCTACTTATAAAACTAACATAGGAACATGAACTAAAGAAGAATAATGCTACAAAGACCAAACCTAACAGAACTTACACACGAATAAACTGTTAACATTAACAAAATCCACACTTAACACCAGTAAAGTAACTAACATTGCCTGCAAAGCGTAACCTAATTCTTACTTTTTCAAGCATATCTCTAACATATTAACGTTAATCTTACACTGATACAATAACATTTAACTAAAATATATCACAACAATGTCGGATTATCATACTGATCAACGAATATACTATAACGTAATAAAGTTTCCACATCAATAGAAGCTAACATAACGCTAACATGAACTAAAAAAATAATGTACAAAAGAAAACCTAACACAACTTACACATGAATAAACTGTTAACATAACAAAATCCACACTTAACACCAATAAAGTAACCAACATTGCATTGCAAAGCGTAACCTATTCTTACTTTTTTTCAGGCAGATTTTCTAACATATTAACGTTAATCTACAAAGACACAGTAACATTTAGCAAAAATGCATGCATAACTTGACCGATAGCATACAGACCACGGACTATAGGCCTAACGTAACAAAGTGTTATACATTATCATAGTAATATTAACAAAAAAATTTATCATAGCCTTCCCTAAATATCATAATCCCTGCAAATAGTCGCAACTACAAATTTTATCCAAACATAACATAAAATAACAAACGTTTTATCAAAAACATAACATAAAATAAGTCTTTGAATAAAATATCATAGTAAAGTGTAAAAATGTGCGGAAGGTTTTTACGGAATTAACCAGGGAAGCAGATTGCCAAACCACCCACCCTACCCTACCCATCCCAACCATGACCCTTTGATCTTTCGATCTAATGATTCAGGTCACATCGAGTATCATTTCGGATAACATAGTACAAAAATAAGTTCTTTAAACACTAACCAACAAATATGGTACGTAACAGTTTTCACATAATAAAGCTAACATAGCACTACAGAACTAAAAATATAATGCACAATGACAAATCCTAACATACCTACGCACGAATAAAACTACTAACATTATTAACAAATTCCATACTTAACAACACTAAATAACTAACATACACAAAAACTAACCTATCACACTTTTTCAAGCATATCTCTAACATATCAATGTGAATTTTACATTAACACTATTGATTTTACGTCGCAGTTCGAGTATCATTTGGATTAAAACATAGCCACAAAAGAGTTACTTAAATTCTAATCATCGAACATATGCTAACGTAACATTGTTTTCACATTAAATAAAGCTAACATAGCATCATATGAACTAAGAAAATTAATGTACAACGACAAACTAGCACAACTTAAGCACGAATAAACATTAAACATTAACAAAGTTCCACACTAACACCAGTAAAGATAACTAACATGCATACAAAACGTAACCTATTCATACTTTTTCCAAGCATTCTCTAACATATTGACGTTAATTTTGTACAATGATACAGTAATATTTAAAACAAAAAATTTATCATAACACGTCTAATTATCATACAGGCTAACGAATAACTGTAGAAACATAACAAAAGTTTATCCCAAACAAACATAAAAAATAGGTCTTTGAATTAAAAATCATGGTTAATTGTTAATATTACAGATTTTAGAGCAGTAAATCAGAAATCAGTAAATCAAACCATCAACCCCTCCCCACCCCTCCACCATGACCTTTTAAATCTATGTTCTATTGATCCATGTCACTATTCGAGTATCATCGACAAACATAACACAAAAAAAGTTCTTTATATACTAACCACGAATATATGCTAAAGTAACAAAGATTTTACATTAATAAAGCTACCATAGCATAACCTGAAACTAAGAATATAATGTACAGACATTTAGCCTAACACACCATGCGTACGAATAAAACTATTAACATTAAACAAACCTAACACACCTTAACAACAGTAAAGTACCTAACACTTCGTACAAAACGGCCAACCTATCCACTTTTTTCAACATATCCCTAACAATCATGTTAATTGACATAAACATTCCGTAAGATTTAACAAAAATTTAGCATAACCCGGCTCAAATCAGCATACTGACAACGAATATAATAATGCTAACAGTACCGAATTTTTTTACATCAACTTCGCATATATTTACAAAATCATCATAACATCGTCTAAATATCATAGTCCAACGAAAATTGCAATTATAGCTGATAATACCAAAACATAAACATAAAAGTAAAAAAATTTGTATCCTGTCATAACATAAAAAATAAGTTCTTCGAATAAAATATCACAGTAAAGAGCGATAGTTTACGATTTTAAAGCTGTAAATGAGTAAATCATGAAATCAAACCATCCATCCCAGCAGTCCCCTACCCCACCCATCCACCTATATCTAAGAAACTATTGATCGAAGTCATATTTCGCAGTATCATTCGCGATAAACATAACATAAAAGTTCTATATAACAGACCTACGAATATATGTTCGCGCAACAAAGTTTTAGCATCAATAAAGCTAGCATATCATAACCTAACTAAGAATATAATGTACAAATGAAACCTTAACATACCTAGCTTATGAATAATTCTCTAACATCTTGAAAATTCCCTACTTATCAAAGGTAAAGTAGCTAAAAGGTCATACAATACTCGATATGTTCCCACTTTCCCGCATATCAGCAACAGGTAAAGACGTATTATCTAACAAAATCCTATAACAAGTGTCCAATCATCAAAGATACCAGCATCTTGAACTATGAATTGACACTAGCTTCATCCAAAGTGTCACTCGTCTCGAGTATAACAGCAGTTGAACAGTGAATAAACCGTAGACATTAGCAAAATTCTCATGCAAACCTAGATTTTGCAACAAAAAAATCCTAACCTAGATAATAACACATCATCTTCAGTTAACACAGTAATATTCTTACAAAACTCATCATTTCTCTAACAAACAGTGTTAATTTTACACATCAGATAATATAACATAACGTACGAACTTACCGAATAACAGCTTCATTAACCAGAGTATCTAAAGCCACACATTACATTCCGAGAAAACCCAATGGATGCGCCCCTTGATGGGTGTGAATCCATGAGAGGGGGAGAACCCGAAGGGTGTAAGCGGGTTTTTGGGCCTCAGCCCGAAGATTCACACCCTTTCAAGGGGCGCATCCCATGGGTTTTCTCTCGGATGTGAGTGTTGCTTTAGATACTCTGGTTAATGAAAACTGTTTATTCCTGTGAGAGGGGGATCACCCCGAAGAGTGTAAGCGGGTTTGGGCCTAGCCCGAAGGTGAGCCTTTACCCCTTCTTCGGAGTGATGCCCGCTTACAACCCCTTCGGGGTACCCCGACCTCTCAGGGATTCACACCCTTTCAAGGGCCCGCATCCCATTGGCGTTTTCTCTCGTGATTGAATGTGTTGCTTTAGATTAACTTCCTTGCGTTAATGACAAGCTGGTTTTTCGTAGGTTAGGAACGTTAGCGTTAAATATTTACTATGACTGTGTTTAAATTAACACTGATTTGTTAGAGAAGATGATGAGTTATTGTAAAGATTACTTGTTAACTGACGATTGCATGTAGTAGACAACTCGAGCCTAGAGTTAAAGATGTTTTGAGTAGCTGCTAGTTTGCCTGATGAATTTTGCTAATGTACTACGTTTATCAATAGTTCAACTGTCTGTTATACTCAGAACGAGTGACACTTGATGAAGATAGTGTCAAATTCATAGTTCAAGATGCGTTGGTATCTTTGATAGGATTGGTCACTTTTTTAAGGGATTTGTTAGATAATACGTCTTTACCAGTTGTATTCGGGAAAAGTGGGAACATATCGATTATTGTGTATATCCTGTTAGCACTTTACCTTTGATAACTAGGGAATTTTCAGGATGTTAGCGGATTATTCTTACTCAAGGTAAGTTAGGTTCAATTGTACATTATGTCTAGTTTATAATGAGTGTGGTACCTTTATGATGCTAAAAACTTTGTTGCACGAGCATATATTCGTAGGTTAGTATATAAAGAACGTATTTTTATGTTATGTTTATCCAGAATGATACTCGAAATATGACTTGAATCAAATAGTTCAATAGATCCATAGGCGAATGTGGGTGGTAGCACGGGACTGCATTGGATAGAGGTTTATTTCCAGCTATCATAATTCAAAACACAATTATTAGTTAAAATTGTAATTGACATTACCGCCCATTACTTGATTTTATTCAGAAAACAATAGTTAATATTATTTCAGGATCAATGCTGAGCTGGGAAAGGGATGGTAAACCTTTTGTTGTGGCAATTATTCGTTGGGACTATGATATTTAGACAGTTATGATGAATTGTTTAGTTAAATATTACGAATTGATGAGAAAAAAAAATTCCTTTTCAGCATTTATATCGTTGTCAGTATGATGAGTAGACAGGGTATGCTAAATTTTTGTAAATATTACCATGTTATGTAAAATTAACATTGATATTTTTAGAGACTTGTTTGAAAAAATGGAAATAGGCTTGTTTTTTTGTACGAGGTTAGCGTACTTAGTTAAGTCCGGAATTTTGTGAATGTTAGTAGATTATTCATACGCAATGTTGTTTAGGTAGTCGTTGTACATTAATTCTTAGTTCAGGTATTTATGTTAGCTCGTAGTTAAATGTAAAACTTTGTACGCTAGAGCATAATTCGACATGGTAGTATAAAAAAACTTATTTTTGTGCTATGTCTTTAGTCGAAATGATATTCGAAATATGACCAATCAATAAGAACAATAGATAAAAGTCACCTGCGTGGGAGTGAGGGAGGGTTGCTAGTTCTGATTTTACTGATTTACCTGATCTACTGCCTTAAAATCTGTAAACTATTACAATTGACTTAATATATTTTTATTCAAACGCTTATTTTTATGTATTTTGGGAAGACCATATAAGTGTTACAGTTATTCGGTAGCCTGTATGATAATTAGACGTGGTTATGATAAATTTTGGTTAAATATTACTGTATCATTGTAAAATCACATCAATATGTTAGAAGTATTCTGCGAAAAGTATGAACAAGGTTAGTGAGCAATGCTAGTTACTTTACTGGCTTTTAGGTAACTTTGTTAATGTTACACTGTTTATTAGGGCTAAGTGGCTAACTGTTCGTTGTACATGTATTTCTTAGATTCAACTGAGCTATGTTAGCTATTATGTGAAAAAACATTGTTATGTACAATATTCGATGGTTAGAATATAAAGAACACATTTTGTGCGTATGTTTATCCGAAATGATACTCGAAATGCGACGAAAATCAATAGTGTTAATGTAAAATTAAAAATGATATGTTAAGATATGCTTGAAAAAGTGTGAATAGGTACTATATTGTTGTGTGCTAGGTACTTTAGTGTTGTTAAAGTATGGAAACTTTGTTAATGTTAGTATTTATTCGTAGTTCAGGGTATGTTAGGTTTTTCATTGTGCATTATATTCTTTAGTTCTGTAGTGCTATGTTAGCTTTATTTAATGTAATGAAAAAACAATGTTACGTTAGCATTATTCGTTGTTGGTTAAGTATATAAAGAACTTTATTTTTGTACTATGTTTATCCGGAATGGTACTCGAAATGTGACCTGAATCATTATATCGAAAGATCAAAAGGTCATGGACATGATGGGTAGGTAGGTCGGGAAGGGCGTGTGGTTTGGTTTACTGAACTCATTTACTCCGCCTTAAATCGGTAACTTATTACACTTTACTAGGGTATTTTAATTCAAAGAACTTATTTTTCATGTTTTATTTTGCGAATAAACGTGTTATGCGTTGCAAACTATTTGCTGGGAGATTCATGTATTTATTTAAGGCTATGATAATTTTTGTTAAATATTACTATGATAATAAATAAAAACTTTGTTACGTTAGCCAATAGTCGTTGGTCTGTATGATAAACGGTCAAGGTTATGAATGCATTATTTTGCGTAAATGTTACTGTGTCATTGTAAGATTGAACGTTAATATGGTAGAGATATGCCTGAAAAAGTAAGAATAGGTTCCGCTTTGCATGCAATGTATTACTTTTATATGGTGTTAAGGTGTGGATTTTGTTAATGTAAAAGTTTATTCATGGTTAAGTGTTGTTAGTTTGTCTTTGTACATTATTTTTTTAGTCATGTTACGTGATGTTAGCTTTATTGATTTTGAACTTTATTACGTTAGACGTTATATCGTTTCATTAAGAGATGTTAAGTCGACAATGTCTATCAACATTTTTTGCTAAATGTTATTGTATCAGTGTAAGATAACGTTAATATGTAGAGATATGCTTGAAAAAGTAAGAATAGGTTAACGCTTAGCGCAAGCATGTAGGTTAACTTTACTGGTTTAAGTGTGCGATTTGTTAACTGTTAACAGTTTATTCGTGTGTTAAGTTGTGTTAGGTTTGTCTTTTGATACTTATTTTCTTAGTTCCATGTTACGTTATGTTATCTGTTATGTGAAACTTGATTACGTGCTAAGAGTTATATCGTTATCAGTAGATAATCGGACAAATGTTGTGACTATATTTTAGGTAAATGTTATTGTTTTCAGTGTAAATAACACCGTTATATGTTAGAGATATGCTTTGAAAAAGTATAGAATAGGTTACGCTTTGCAGCAATGTTAGTTACTTATACTGTGTTAAGTGTGTGATTTGTAATGTTAAAAACAGGTTATTCTGTGTAAGTTCTGTTAGTTTGTCTTTGTACATTATTTCTTAGTTTCATGTTACGCTATGTAGTTTTTATTGATGTGGAAACTTTAATTACGTTAGAGCATATTCGTTGATCAGTATGATAATTAAACAATGTTGCGATAAATTTTGCTAAAAATGTCACTGTGATGCCGGAGAGGGGTGTAGATGGGACGCAGAGGCAATGTTAAGATATACCGTAATAATGTGGAGATAGCTGAAAAAGTAAGAAATAGGTTACGTTTTGCCATGCAATGTTAGTTACTTTACTTTGTTAAGTGTGGAACTTTGTAATGTTAACAGGTTTATTCGTATGTGAAATTTGTGTTAGTGTTTGTCTTTGTACATTATTCTTAGTTCAGGAACGATATGTTAGCTTATTGATGTGGAAACTTTATTACGTTCAGAGTGTTACTTGATCAGTATGCTAAGTAACCATGTTATGATAAAGTATTTGCTAAATATACCATGTTAAGCTAAATTACACATTGTTATGTTAGAGATATGATTGACAAAGTGTGAATAAGTTAAGTTTTTTGCTTGGCTATGTTAGTTACTTTACTA
>JABUQX010011496.1:27500-33174 GCA_015478945.1 Trachelipus rathkii | reverse complement strand
GAAAAAATTAACATGACCCAAAGAATCTTTTTATTAGCAGAATATATAGGTGGAGAAGGTTGAATTTTCATCGTTAGTAGTTTTTTAAATAATTTGTCAATTAAAAAAGTTGGGAAATCATTTTTCAAAAATAAGTTTCTTAAATAGTCAAGTTCATTGCTAAGATTTAAGTATGATGAAGAAATTTTGTATCCTCTATCAAACAACGTTTTAATCAAATTTACTTTAAACATGAATGGGATAAATGAGTTAAATTTTGTTATTAATCCGGAATATGTAGGTTTTCTAAATACTGAAGTTTGAAATTTATTATTCTCTCTATATATTTTAACATCCAAGAATGCCAGTGAGTTTTCTTTTTCTGTTTCAACTGTAAACTTAATGTTAGGATGCTTTGAATTAAGATATTCTTTAAACATATTAACATGTTCAGAAGATTCAAAAAGAAGGAATGAATCATCTACATATCTTTTATAAAATTTTGGTTTAAAGTTAGATGGGCAATTAGCAATCCATAATTTTTCAAAGTTACACATGAAGATGTTGCTAAGGGTCGGGCCCAATGGGCTTCCAATCGCAACTCCATTAATCTGTTTGTAGAATTTATTATTAAACATAAATATAATATCTTTAGTGGACATGGAGAGTAATTCATAAAAGCTTTTCAAATCCAAACCGTTAACAGTTGAGTTGTGATCAAAAAGTTCTTTAGTAATAATATTCAAAGTTTCATCTAGAGGTACATTTGTGAAAAGATTTGTGATGTCAAAACTTGCCATGACATAATTATTTGCATTCTGGAAATTAACAATTTCATCAACAAAAGAAAATGTATCCTTAATCGAATAAATATTCTTTGTTAAGTTATCCAAAATAGGAATAAAATATTTTGATAAGTTGTAATTCAATGTACCTATAGCTGATAAAATTGGACGGATAGGGCAATCTGGTTTATGTATTTTGGGTAAACCATATAATATACCAGGTTTGGCCCCTGAAGAAAAAAGAGAGTTGTAAGTTGAATCACTAATCATATTGTTATTTTTTAATTTTCTCAACAATCTATTAAGTTTGTCCTCAATTGAGATTATATTCTTATAACAGCTACCTTCTATGATTTTAAATTTTGAAGAGTCTGAAAGAATTGCCAAAACTTTGTTAACATAATCAGTCTTATTAAGAATAACAATGCCTACTCCTTTATCAGGCTTTGTAATAATTAAGTTTTTATTATTTGAAAGTTCCTTCAAATTATCAAAGTCTGTTTTAGATAGAACACTCTTTAATTTTTTAGGGTTAAACTTCCGAAATGAATCAAAGGCAAGATTTTTGATATTAAGAAACAATCCTCTTTGATTCTCTTCAGAAAATTTGTACATAGTAGAATTAGAAAGTGTTCTAATGAGTTTTTCAAAATGTAATAAATATTTGCAAATATTTAAGTTTCTTGGAATCATAGCAAATTTTAGTCCTTTTGACAAAGTCTTTTTTAAACTGTTGCTAAGTTGATGGGAACTCAAATTAAAAATAACAGAATCAGGATTAAAGTTTTCTTCTCTTGATGTAATTCCTAAGGATAATAACTTCTTATAATGAATATTCTTAACAGTTGAAGATGTATTTTGAACAGTTCTTGACAAGACTCGATTAGCATATATAAAATCTAGAGGAGAAATATTAGTCTTTAAATCTAAAGAGTATTGTTCAATATTTTTAGTAGTTAACTCAATTAACCTCTCTTTATTCTTTATTTCATTTTTTAAAAGAATCTTCTGACATTTCTTGTACGTTTTTGATCCAATAAGCCTTTTGTTCCAAAGTTTGAAATGAGTAAATTTAGGAAATGTATTATTAAATATGCAAGTATTTAAGAATGAGAGTTGAAGTTGAATTTTTGCCAATTTGGTAGACTCTTTTTCTAATTTTCTAAATTTATTAACAATAGTTCTTCCATATGAGTCATTTAGTAAAGTAATAATAGAACCTTTTCTTAGAAGGCGGAATTTTATAAGTGCTAAAATAATTAGAACGATCTTAAACATTTTAAATTTATATATATATATATATATATATATATATATATATATATATATATATATATATATATATATATATATATATATATATATATATATATATATATATATATATATATATATATATATATATATATATATATATATATATATATATATATATATATATATATATATATATATATATATATATATATATATATATATATATATATATAAAGTGGAAGGACCAAACATTAAATTTCTAAGACAAAATGAAAATAATTTTATAAATTTCTAAAATCATCGTACCTGATGTTAACTTTAATCGATGGGCATGAGAGTGAGCAAAGTACGAGATAACATCTTCAGTTTTTATGTCAACATTTCGATGTATTTAGAGGAGGGAAAGTCCAGTAAGTCTTTCATCTCCAATAGTATTTCTCAAGTAGGTTTTCTGAAGTCATAATGTTTAAAAGCTTCTTTCTACTTAAACAGTAGACCCTGGTAAAATTGCCAGTATTTGCAACAAGATGTAAATATTTGTAAATTGTGACTTCGAACAAGAAACTAGTTCGTCTATTGCTGTTTTTGGACGATCTGTGCTGTGATGCCATTTCAACTTCCGCAAATCCCATTCTGCATTTACTAAATCCTCAATTGGGCTTTCGAGATCTTCCTCGTAAACTGTTACATCTTTAATCTTCTCATATTATACATTATACATTACACCTGTTCGGTGACAAAATGCAAGGAAGATATAATTTCTTTATGATTTAAAAACCTCTCTCCTAATGCTGGTATTAAATCAACCAACTACCAAGAATGGTAAAAAAAATGGATGTGCGATATTAAGTCGTGGGTTGGAAGTAGGAATGTTGGGTCTGTATTTTGGGAATTTGTTAATTCTTGGTACAGCAATTTCAATACCCAGCTCGGATTCAGATGCACTTACACATTCTTCAAAAATTTACTGAAATTCTAATGTTGCATTTTCTCTGATGGCTTCATGTTTAGTTTTAGCTAGATTCACTTCATTATATGCACTCACCAAATCAATAACGTGTGTCTGCAATCATTTTGAAAGATTGTATGCTAAACTAAATAGTCTGTTTAAAACAAAAATGGAAACCAGACCAGAAAAGATGCGCTATAAACATTGTTTAGAACTAAGGTAGCTTTTTTTGACTGATCTCCAACTTCACATTTTATTTGTTCTAAAGCTGCTATTATCAAGTTTATCATCTCTTTAAATAATAAAACCGATTTGTGCCATTGGCACCAGCGAGTTTCGCAAACTTTTTAATCTCTTCTTGCTACCTTTAGGAATAAGTTTTTCTATTTTTTCTTCAGAATCTTTTGTCCTCTTAGCACTTAGAAAAAAATATATACAACAATCTGATATTATTCCAATTGCACTTCGAATATTTTGAACTTTAGAAACGTCTGTGAAGCATAAATTTAAGCAATGCAAAAAGCAGTGAGTATAAATAACTTTGTGACATTTTTCATTTACTGCTCTCTGAACACCCTTGAACTAACCACTCGCTGCTGCACCGTCATATATTAGATTATTCATATCCCAACCAAGTTCAGTTACTTTTTCTTCAATTAATTTTGCAAGACTTATTCCCGTCAAATCATTTACTGAGACGAAACACAAAAAATCTTCTTTGACGGTAAGAGTATCAATATCAAAGTAATACACACACAACGAAAATTGTTCCTCTTGGGACTCATCGGTCGTCTCATCGGCTAAGACAGTTAAAAATTTACTTTTATTTATGTTTTGCACAATTTTGCGTTGAATGAGATGCGCAAATGACTGCATGAATTAGAGCATTTTGTACTGTGGCATTTCTAGCACTAGTTTTTAAATGTTCTGAGAGAACATGGTCTCCAGCATTAGCACGATATCTTAAAAGACTCCGAAAATTGCCATCGTTTCCCACAGGCCAAAAGAGTTCGATTCGACCTGAGTCATGATGTCCACGTAACGATATATTTTGCTTATCACAGAATCGAATTGTTTCAGCAATTGGAATTAGCCGCTTTCTACTGTCTTCGGCCTCCTTTTTTTTCTGACTGTCAATCTGTTTGTGGATGTTCTCGATATTTTCTTGAACCTGCTTTTCTACAGCAAATCTCTTTTCTACCGATTCTTTGTGATATTTAGTTGCCTCTTGTTTTTTGAAAGACTCAATGGCCTTCTTTAAGTTTGAATACGATCTCGAGACAAAAACACCCAATTCCTGGTGTTTTCCTTTACCTTTTCTTTTGTTTCAAAAAACAATGCACAGTTTGAGTAATAAACCCCAGCGTTTTTATCAGAGTAAGCTAACCACTTAATATCATCAAGCCACTTTTGAAAATATCTTTCCCGGACCTTGCCTTCCTGAGCAGGAACTATATATTTTGAATCTGGTTTCCAGAGATATTTTAATATTTCCAATTTTTCCTTATTCCTAAATACCGTCCCTATGAAATTGCCAATATCGTTGGGATGGGATCAACAATCCTTTCTGTATTCCTTGATTGCGCCTGACTGACCGGTAAGACCGAGAGAGCCCGACTCCTTCCATCTTTGCGGTTTTCCCGTGGGTATTCCATTAATTAAAAAAAAAAAGACATCCCGTCTACTTGAGATTTTTCAGCTGCTATCGGAGTTACAGAAAAGTTCCAGGAGAAACTGATTTGAGTCATAGAACCTCACTCTATGAATAACAGAAATCCTTATTACCATATTGCTTGCTTTTTTTGTGGAAAAAGTCTCTAATATCTGTTCTTATTTTCATTTTTTTTTTAAGTTGAACGACAACAAGAACAAAAAATATAAAACACAAAGTGCAAAACTCTAACTATTCACAAGCAACTTGATATTATACCCTTAAAACAATAGATCGATAGCTTTACACTGACACTACAATGTTATCTCATTACTAGGTAATGCTGAGAGAGAGAGAGAGCATTAAGACTTATCTCTCTGTCATATATATATATATATATATATATATATATATATATATATATATATATATATGTATATATATATATATATATATATATATATATATATATATATATATATATATATATATATATATATATATATATATATATATATATATATATATATATATATATATATAGGGTACTACTTGCTAGATTGGTGGCTTCTTTTATGAGCAAGCCCCTATATAAGATGATGATGGTAATTTAAAGATCCATATTTTGAATGATGTATTTATTCAACATAAATAAAGAATATTCAATGAAAGTAAAGAAGTAACTAAAGTCCCTTCTGTTGAGATACTCTTTCTTCGTAGGCGAATTAGTAGTCACAGACTTTCCAGCGCATTTACCACCCTTGCCTGACTCTTCTTTTGTGCGAAAATTTGTGATCGGAGTTTCGGAGTCGCAGCCCTTCCTTGAAATTTACCTCTCTTGCCGAAAGCTGCGTTTTTAAGTTTGGAGGATCTGGAGAGAGTATCTTGAGTGAGATTTATTTCTTCTGACTCTTTTTATTGATGAATTTTTAATCTGACTGAAGAGTATCTCAACAGGACGGGTTTATATTTTATTTCGACTTATGCTAAAATTTTGCTCGCGCAAATCTTAGCATAAGTACGAACATAAATTAAAATTTTTACAAAGTTATA
>JABUQX010011496.1:17500-20000 GCA_015478945.1 Trachelipus rathkii | reverse complement strand
TGTATTTTAACTCTATACCCCTTATTCCAGACCATAGTTTCACTACTGTACATTAACACAGGTAACAACATACCCTCATGTAAGACCCTAGCGCACTCAAGACTTAGTCCCTTTACATCCATCAAGGATTTAATTGCACCAGCCACCTACCTACCATACACAACTTTACTACTACATTCTGCATCATCCGTTCCCTTTTCATCCAACATATATCCTAAATATTTAAACTCAGACACTTGTTCCAGTTGCTCACCATCCAACATAACTTCACACCTAGGACTGTCCTCACTCACAATCATAACTTTACTCTTATCTACGTTTACTTTCAAACCCCTCCTGTTACACACCCTGCCAAATCCCTCTACCAATCCTCTCAAACTCTTTTCAGATTCTTCACACAAAACCAAATCATCCGCATATAATAGGTAGGGCACCCTCCGCTCTGTTACATTTTCCATCATTCTAACACCTTCCCTTACTACCCCCCCCCCTCTAATTCTTTCATAACCCCATTCATATACAAATTGAATAACCAAGAAACATAACACATCCCTGCCTCACCCCGCTATTAATATTAAACCAATCACTTTCAATTCCATTTATTCTTACACACGCTTCACTATCGTCATACATACTTTTGATTCCATTTAGAAGCCTACCTCCAACACCATATATCATTAACACTTGACATAGAGCTTCCTATTAATCCTGTCATACGCCTGTTGCAAATCCATAAAACCTAAATACAATTTATTCTCCTTCTCTCTCATTTTCTCAATCATTTGTTTCAATGTAAAGATTTGATCCACACATCCTCTACCACTTCTAAGCGCACCTTGTTCTTCACCAATCAGTCCTTCATGCACTCAACGCCCTCTTTCGACCAAAATACCAGCATATATCTTCCTATCTTCCCTACAACACTCAATAAACTAATTCCCCTATAATTCCTACAGTTCCCCTTATCTCCCTTACCCTTATATAAGGTACTTTTTACTGCTCTCCTCCAATCCCTTGGAACTATACCCTCCATAAACGCTATGTTACACAACTTCCAAATCCACTCAATCACCATCTCTAGTCCGTTCTTGATCATCTCACCAGTAATTTCATCTATACCTGCATATATATATATATATACTATATATATATATATATATATATATATATAATATATATACTAATAATATATATATATTATATATATATATATATAATATATAAACAGATAATATATATCATATATATATATATATATATATATATATATATATATATATATATACTATTTCAGGTATATTTAATATAACATAATTAATAGTAAAAAGTACTAATGCTTTATACCCTTAGGTTTCTTCACCATCTAAGAAAATAAGATAATACAGAAAATACACACAGATAATACAGACACAAAATCAATAAAATAATAATCAATATTAACTGCTATGGAACAAGTCTGTCCATATTTATTTGTATACATACATATATGTCAATGACTGCGTCCAATCTCTCTCTCTCTCTCTCTCTCTCTCTCTCTCTCTCTCTCTCTTCTCTCTCTCTCTCTCTCCTCTCTCTCTCTCTCTCTCTCTCCCTCTCTCTCTCTCTCTCTCTCTCTCTCTCATTATATTTCTATATCTTCCAAGTCTCTCTCTCTCTCTCTCTCTCTCTCTCTCTCTCTCTCTCTCTCTCTCTCTCTCTCTCTCTCTCTCTCTCTCTCATATTGCGTGGTTTGCGTGCGTGCGTGCGTGCGTGTGTGTATGTGTATGTGTGTGTTCTGCGGATTTGGGTATACGCCTTTTAGTATTTTCTTAAAGAAGAAACTACGCATTTAAAAACTCTGGAGAAGGGCTTATTATAGCAGAAGCATTCGCGTATCTCTTTTAGAAGTTCTTCAACTTTGGGGTATAAGGGTTATAATGCTATGAGCAACGCCTGAAAGTCAAGGTCATACCCATCGAACCCGGGTCAATGTACCCATACAAACGAGCGTGTTTATAATGTAAAAATATATATTATTAGATATTCAACTTGTTTGTGTTTAATAGAAAAAATAGATTATTAGATATTCAAATTCAATACCTCATCAATTTCATCTAACCATTAATTAGATGCCCAGAAAGAGGGCATATACCCCATTATTAAAATTTCTAATACACATTCATAGTTGAATACAACGTAGCACAAATGTACCACTTTTAGCAGGTCCACCTTCTCAATCGATCAGTTAAAGGGCACATACCCTTCCCTATAATACCCTCCCTTACTCCTCTGCCCTTCCCTATACCCTCTAATATCTGTTTATGTATAGTCATCTTATGTGATGATTGTGATGATGGCAGAAAACGATAAAAACGGTTGATGAAACTAGTGTTGATAATGCTTATTATTATTATAATAATGATAATAATTATAATGATGATGATGATAATGATAATAATGATGCATCATCATTATTCAAGCAAAAAATATTTATATTCAATAATAATAGGGTCTAAAGAAT
>JABUQX010011496.1:0-10000 GCA_015478945.1 Trachelipus rathkii | reverse complement strand
AAACATCCTGCCTGCAAAGGGAAGAAGGGGCTTTCCTACAGCACCCAGACAAGGTCCCACCTCAAGCAGCATTACAAGCATGTAAGTTTAAATAATTATTAATTAAATAATTTAGATAAGATCACAACAACTAACTGGTGTTGCTAGTTAATTAGTTATCAAGATTTAAACACTCTTGTATAAAGTCTTGATACTTTATACAAATGTTATCAAAGAAAATTAAAAAATTTGTAATTAAAGTTTGTATTATTTTTATATACCAGATGCACAATGACCTTCTCCCTCACCTCTCTGCAGCCATTGAAGGGCTTAGCAAGCGCGGTCGCTCCAGTTCAAGGGAGAGTGAGTCTCGCAAGCGTCAGATGTCTCTGGATGAGAGCTTCAGGTCAAAGTTCAGCCAGCAGAGAGCAAGACAAGGTTACACCAGGTGAAAAAATTCAGAAACATAATATTAGTTATTTTAATTGAACTCAATTTTTTTTAAATAGGTATATGAGCGACTTAGCGTCTTCACGTTTTAAAAATATTTTTATTAAAAATTTAAAATATATTGATTTATTAACTTAATTACTTTTTCATCATTAGGTGGTTCATTCATTCAATGATGCCACTGGATTTAGCTGATGATCCTTACACGAAGGAGATGTTTTACCTCATTAATCCCGAGTTTCATCCCACCTCAAGGAGGACTTTGAGCAGGGATATTGAAAAGCTGATGCAAAAGGGGAAGACTCGACTGATAAACAACCTCTTCCACCAGAAGTGGGTGGCCACTACAGCCGACAGTTGGACCGCCCACAATAGGTCCTTCTTGGGAATGACAGTCCACTGGATTGACAGGGTCAACCTCAAAAGGTGCCATGCAACTTTGGCGGTCAGGGAGGTGAAGGTAAGAAAATTAAAAAGTTAAATTTTGTCATTTTATACCTTAGTCTCATAACCATAAGAACATATGAGGTGTAAATATTATTTAATTTACAGACTAAAACAATAAAATTATTGTCTTTAGGAAAGGCAAACTCACCAGTTACTGGGGAAACTAATCACAGAGATTCATCATGAGTTTAGCATCCACGGTAAGGTGAAGGCCACCACTACGGACAATGGCACCAACTACGTGGCAGCCTTCAACGCCTTTGGTGAGTCCAACCAGGACCAGGAGAACCTTCCTATGGACCCTGATTATCCTGACTTGGAGATTGTGGATCTCCAGGAGCTCCTGAGGGCTGAGGGTGACAACCCAAGTCTGCCGCCTCAACACCGCTGCAGGTACTTAGAATTCGCGAAAACTAGTGCTAAATGCTACTAATATATATTAATAATATTATTAAGTAATAAGTATTAACAAATAAAGATTTGTCATTTAAGATTTAACTAATAATCTTTGAATTTCTTGAATTAAATATCTTATTGTTTCAGTGCTCACACACTCAATCTGTTGGCGACAACAGATGTGAGTGATATACAGGGCTGGAGCAAGGGGGGCTCACAGTGGAGGAGGACCATAGCTAAGATCCAGGCCCTGTGGAACCTTCAGAACAGGGCCCCAGTGGTGGCCAACCAGATCAAGATTGTCGCCAAAAGAAAACTGAAGACTCCTGTGGTGACAAGGTAGTAGTAGTTACTATTAAAAAAAGAAATTTAGCGTAAGAAATTGTTGCCGATTAATTATAGACAAGTTCATTTTATAAGTTTTTGATATTTTATATAAAGTTATATTTATTTCTGCAGATGGAACTCCCTATATGATAGTGTGATGGTCCTTCTGGAGGTTTTAAGGGTCGAAAACCAAATGGATGCCATAAACACCATCCTCATCAAGCAGCCCAAGGGAGGTTCCCCTCTCACAGAGGTAGACGTCGAGGTAAATATAAAGTATTTTTAAAGTAGCAATTGCTCTTTTAATATTTTTATTTATAATTTAATAAATTTATTAAATTATAAATCTCCTCACAAACCCAAACCCCCTCCATTAATCCCTGTTCTGTACCTGTACCATCGCTCTTGCTTGCCCAACACTCATATCGCTACTTCGTAAACAATCTCTAACTGAATATATCCACCTTTTTTTCCGGTCGTCCGACAGGCAAAACACTCTCACATGTGCTCTTATACACTTTCTTAACCAATATGGTGTTCTCCACCTTCTCCACATGTCCAAACCATCTTACAAAATCCTCATCAAATTTGGCAGTCTTTTCCCTTACCCGCAAGACACGCTTCCATGATAAACTCGTTCCTCATCTTATCCAATCTCCTAACTGCCAAGAACGCCCTCAGATTGTCCATCTGTACAACCCTCACTCTTGATCTATTCGCCCTATTCCATACAGATACCTCGCTCTCGTGCTCCCGTATTTTTATTAATAATCAATTATGCTTACGTAACTAAGCAATATATTAATTTTCACTCTTTCAGGTCATGAACGAGTACACATTGGTCATGCAGCCTGTGGCGCAGTGTCTTGATATGCTTCAGGGGGAGAAAAGGGCATACATGGGCACCCTCCTACCCCAACTTTGGTTGATGAAGACCAGCCTTGAGGAGAAGAGTGAAAATATTCATCTTGTGTATGCAAGGCCACTAGTACAGGCCCTCCTCAGTGGCTATGAAAAGAGGTTTGGCCACCTCTTTCAGAATAGGGATCTCCTTATGGCCACTGCCCTTCACCCCTCCTTCACCCTTAAGGCCCTAGAAAGCATTGCACCTGACATGGTGGAGGAGATCGGGGACAGGATTACCCGGAAGATAGGGGACTCCATCAAACCCACTGAGAAACAGCAGCAGCGTCAGCTTGGCCAGCCAACAGAAAAAGAACCCCACAATTCAGACGCACTCCTATTCAGTAAATTGTTTTCTAGAGTATTGGTACGCAGAGCAAGCCAGCAACAGGATGTGGAAATCGTCATACGAAAGTCCATGGAGGAGTGGGTGCCCTCTCAAGAAGATCCGAGCTGTTCCTGTTTCCCCAACCAGCATAGGGAGATATGGATAGATCTATTTATAAAATATAATACCCCCATTCCTAGTTCAGCAGCTGTGGAGAGGTGCTTCAGCGCGGGTGGGGACATCCTCAGGGCCAAGAGATCGTCCTTGAAGGAGGAAAGGTTTGAGGACCTTCTTTTCCTCAAAGGAAATATGGACCTCCTGCAGGAAGTGATTAGCCAGGAGGACATGGAGGAGGAAGAGGACCTATAGCTATGAAAGTATTTAACTATTTATGTAGTTAACATTTAATAAAAAAATTAAATAAATCTGTTTTACTATCTTATAAAAGGTTTAAAATGTAAAGGCATGCTTTCGTTATCGCGCAAAAGTTTACTTTGTAATTTAACGGTATCGCCGTAGGATAGCCGAATAGCCGCATAGTTAATGCCGCACTGAGGTTTTCAAAAATGCAGTCGGATAGCCGACGACGCACTAGTTAGGTGGCAAAGCCGAATAGCCGATGACGGACCTCGAAATATAGCCGCGCCCCCAGCTTTCTGATATATATATATATTATATAATATATATATATATATATTATAGTGAAATATATATATATATATATATATATATATAATATATATATATAGGCCTTGTTATGTTTTAAGACTCCGTCAGTTTTGATTTTTTTTTTTTTTTTTTTTTTTTTAACATATTGCTAGTATATGATACTAACAATGAATTTCAGTGGTGATGGACATGATTCAAAAGTTCGAAATATTTTAAATAATTATTTAAAAATCACATTTATATCAATAAAATTTTAAAAAATGAAATATCTCGAAAAGTACGACACTTACAGAAAAACCAATTACATATTTGAAATCAGCGTATAAAGCTTATTACAAAAATGTAAAAAAAAAATCATAAATGAAATATCTCGAAAAGTACGAAACTTACAGAAAAACCAATTACATATTTGGAATCAGCGTGTAAAGCTTATTACAAAAATAAAAGTAAAAAAAATTAAAAAAAAAATTAGGGGGCTCGAGCCGACGGGGGACAGAGGGGGGACGTTTTCCATACCCCGTAGGGGAGGGGCGGAGGAACCCCCGCGACACCCAAATACCAAAGAGCGGGGGTTCCGGAGACCCTCCCCGGAGGGGGGGAAATAGTCCTACCCTGTCGTTCCCCCGGAAGGCCGAGAGACCCCGACTCCTGCCATCTTTGCGGTTTACCCTTGGGTATTCCTTTAGTAAAAAAAAAAAAAAAAATTAAACTGACGGAGTCGTAAAACGTAACTGGTCCTATATATTTTTGAATCATGTCCGTCACCCCTTAAATTGACTGTTAGGATCATATACTAGAAATATATTAAAAAAAAAAAAAAAAAAAAATCAAAACTGACGGAGTCGTAAAACATAAAAGGTCATATATATATATATATATATATATATATATATATATAATAATATATAAACATGTAGAATAGAATATATATTATATATAATATATATATATATAAATATTTGCAATCATTGTAACTATGTTTTTGATTTCACTGTGTCAAATTAAATTAAATGTATATCAAACTAAAGTTTTAATAAAATTAAACATCTTAGGGAAGAACGGAAAACTTTTATTTAAGAAAACAAAAAAAAAATTTATTGCTTGTGAACTAGTTTTTGCGCACATTCTTAATTGAATAAAAGTATTGAAAATAAGGTGCTGTCCGGTCAATGTAAAGAAAATGATAGGTAAGGGCAACTAACCTTTTTTTATACGAAATAAAAAATTTCTAAGGGTGGTGACCTGCACCTGACCTACCTGACCTAACAACACCCTAACATAGCATAACCTAACCTAACCTCATTTCACCCCTAGAAAATAGGAAAAAAAATGATTTCGTCCCTATAACATCTATTTATGTATCATAAAGTCAACCTTCGAAATTTTTTTGGATCCGACTCCGTCCGTGTGGCCGTAAGTAACCTGCCCTATAATATATATATAATATATATATATATATATATATATAATTTGGATTTGTTAATATATATATATATATATAATATATAATAATATATATATATATATATATATATATTATATATATATATAATATATATAATATAATATATATATATATATATATATATATATATATATAACCATTTTAAGTATCCACGGTCCAGCGATTTCATTAAACTTTCATTTTGAAATTCAAATTATGGAGCCATAATATGCAAATGCATGGCCCAGAAATTTGACTAGGAGGGGGGCACGCCTTCCGTACCCCACGACGTGAAGTGATGGGAAAGATAATATTAAAAAAGATGCATAAACTTGTGAAAAAATGGAAATTATTCGATTTAAAATGTTAAACACCAAATTGGGCTATTCATTCCTTTTTTCAGGTCGTTTCTCGGGTTTCGTTTTAAATTTTTCCTTCTTTTCAGATTAATTTTATTGTCCATTTCAATGTAGTTTTTCACAAAAAATCGGCTAATACCGTGGAAATTATATATATATAGTATATATATATATAATTATATATATATATATATATTATATATATATATATATAATATAATATATTATATATATATATATAATATATATATAATATATATATAAACCAATAATATATATATATATATATATAATATATATATATATATATATATATATATAATATATATATATATATATATATATATATATATATATATATATATATATATATATATATATATATATATATATATATATATATATATGGTTTCCGTTATATTTTCCTTTATCCAACCATAAATACTATTCACAAAAAAAAATATATGATCCACCAGATTCGTAGTGCCAAAAAATGATGTTACCCAGAAGTTAGGTTAAGTTTAGGTTTAGTTAGTTAGTTAGTTAGGTTATTAATAAAACTGGTACAATAATAACTATTTTTAGACTTAAATTCTTTTTTCTTTTCAAGTTTACTAGGAAGAAAATTTTCATTTTTTATATTGTTGTATCGTTTTTTACTATTTCTTTTTTTTTTTTTTTTATTGCAATTAGAAAAATAAAAACACAAAATATGAGACTGTAAGAAGTCCACATCGGCCTATTTAGACTGTCCCGGTCAAACTTAGATAGGTAATCAACCTTTCAAATACCATGCACCTTGCAAAACTCACACCTACACCCTATCGTGTGTTTGTCAATATCTTAACAGTAAAAGGTTACCATACTATACTACTACTACTACTACTACTACTACTACTACTACTTTAACCCTATACTACTACTCTTACTACTACTACTACTACTACTACTTACCGGAAAACAAATCTATGGCTAATGTGCATACATAAAACTAAAAAATATTTCTTTTAAGATAATTTTATACATATTTATTATCATCATCAAGCAAAATTTGTCAACTGCATTTAAAAATAGGTTGTTGACAAATAGGTTTAGAAATTAGGCCTTTTGGTAGCCTAGCAACGTGTGAATTATATTTGTACATATTTCCCACCATTTGCATTATAATCTTATACACATTTTTTAATTCAGGGTTATTTTAGTAAACAACAAAAAAAAAAAAATAAAAAAAAAATATAAAAAAATAAAAAAAAATAAAAAAAATAAAAATAATAATCATTTTTTCTATTCAATTAAATAGCCGATGGGAAAGGAAGTGGAGTCAACGCCTCCATGCCCGCGAGAGAATAACCCCGCGGCCCCTTTCGCAGAGTAGCTCTGATTTACTATATATATATATATATATTATATATATATATATATATATATATATATATATATAATATATATATATATATATATATATATATTATATATATATAATATATATATATATATAATATATATAGTATATATCATATTATATATATATATAATATAGTATATATATATATAAATATATTATGGGCGTAGCAGGATTTCATTTGGGGGCAAAGGTTGGAGTGATATATATATATAATATATATATATATATTTTATATATTTATATATTATATATATATATATATATATATATATATATATATATATATAATATATATATATATATATTAATATAATTATATATATATAAGATATTATATATATATATATATGATATATATATATATATTTAGCAGCTTTTCAGCCGCCAAAATCTATCGACATACTGAGGATTCCAGCGGAGGAAATTACTGTTCTGAAGAAGAAGCTAGCTGAATAAACAATCCACACAGCTAGTTTGACTTCAAGCCAATATGCAAAAGGAAAACCCATTAAAACTATAAAAAAAAATGTATGTTTATAATACAAAGTTAGTAATTAGTAATTTACTCCTTTCAGTATCTATCGATTGATGTGTCTTTTATCATTTTTCTACTAAATTAAACCCTTAAAACGTCGTCTGGCAATAATCTAGGTTTCAGGTTTTTTTTCGCAAGATTTAGGGGGCCCCTGCCCCCCTGCCTACCCTATATATTATATTATATTATATATATATATAATATTATATATATATATATATTATATATATATATATATATATATATATATATAAATAATGATAATATATATATATATATCTATATATAATATATATATATATATATATATATATATATATATATATATAATATATATATATATATAGAACCAGTTCAAATTACACAGATGTCCTCATCCTTATTTCAATGATCTCAGTAAAGTTTTATCGCAGCCACATCCTCTCTCTCTCTCTCCTCTCTCTTCTTATATATATATATAATATATATATATATATATATATATATATATATATATATATATATATATAGTATATATATATTATATATATATATATATATATATATATATATATATATATATATATAATATATTATAATTAGGAGTTGGCAGAAAGCACCGGTATTTTGGGCATGGCACCGCACCCGCACCAGCTGTAGCAGCACCAGCACCGCACCGCAACCACGGTTTTTTGAACTTGCGCGCACCGCACCGCACCGATTCCGTCTCATCCTCCGCACCGCACCAGCAGTTGCGCACCACGCACCGCACCGCACCGCACTTTTATTTTTTCTTCCGCATGACTGTACAAACTGTAGTGTTGGTTAAGGAATTAAGAAGGAATAACAAAGAATTCAATATTTTATCACTATTTATTTACTTCTTACAACATATAATTATTCCATATATATATATATATATATATTATATATATATTTATATATATATATATATATATATATATATAATATATATATTAATATATATATATATATATATATATATATTATATTATAATACCTGATGATATTTTAGATTTAACAGCAATTTTACTATATATATATAATATATATATATAATATATAAATATTATATATATATATTTATATATATATATATATATATATATATATTATATATAATATATATATAATATATTGTCGACATATTATTTTTCTGTCGACCCAATTTCCTGTCGACCATTTGAGGTAGTCCCCTCAGTTATTAAAAGAATTTAGATTTCTATTCATAAATATTAATTTTTAAACACTTTTCGAATTAAGTCTTGTTCTTCGATCGGTTATTAGATCGCCGGCTTTTGAGAATAGTCTTTCATTTTCAACCGATGTTGCTGGGATAGCAAGAAAAACTTTAGCTACTTTACTAAGTATTGGGAACAAAGCCTCCTTTTCCTTCCAAAATGTTAAAATGTCGAGATCAATTGTTCTTATAGTTTTGTCCTTTTGATAATATTTCTTAATTGTAAAGTTCGAGTTTATTATATATAGATGAATCTACAGATGATTCACTATCGCAGTCACTATCGCTAGACTTTGTAAGTAAATTGTCAAACATTGATATACGAGATGTCTTTGAAATATATATATCATGGCTCAAAGTTTTCGAAGAAAATGGTCTTAGATCTCGCTTTCGTAGTTTAGTTGGTGATTCTACAGTAACGTCCGGTTCCGGGATTTTCATATTTTCCTTTAAAAAAGTTTCTATACCATTAATAATAATTCCCAAGTCAGAATCAGAAAATATTTTTTTCTTAAATTTTGGGTCCAAGTATGTTGACATAAGACAAATTGGGTTTTGAACGTAGGGGATTAGTCTTTGATTAGCTTCATTTTGGATTTGTTCTTTAGCCTTTTCTGTTTCTTCATGCAAATCTTCTATTGCTGATAACTGAGAGCTTATAGCATAAACAGTTGGAACAATTATCGAAGATGTAGGATATTTACTTCCACACAAAATTTGCGATGCTTCTTTGAAAGGTCTCAGAATATCTTGCAAATTCTCTAAAATTATTTTTTCATTTGCTTTTATAGCCAGTGATGGAAGTTTTAACTTCAAAGCTGCAATTTCTAACTGCTCTGCTTGACTGACAGCTTCGTCTATCATAGGTAATGAACTATTCCATCTTGTTTTACAATCTCTCGTAATTTTGTTTGACTTATGTGAAGTATTTTTTTCTGATTTATAGATTGCTTTGTAGTCATTCCAAATTTTTGGAAATCTTTTGAATAACGTTGCAATATTTCGAACTTTATCAACAATGTTTGATATAAATGTTGAATTTTGTGGTTTTGGAAATAAAACGGGATCAATACAAAGGTTTATAGTATGTGCAATGCAAGGTAATCTTTTTATATTCAATTTCTGACATGCTTTAATAACATTTGTTCCATTATATGTAACAGCAAAGGAAGGCATTCTAAATTTAAGTTCTTGAAAACACTTTGATATTGAAGCACTTATGTTATCACGTGTATGAGATTCATCACATGGAATGAATCCGATACAAAAAACACGCAATTTCCAAGTTACATCAATTGAGTGTGAAGTTAGGACTAAAAACTGACTTTGATTTTTGGTGCATGTCCATAAATCGAATGTTACATTAAAGTGATTAAACTTACCATCTTCGGACTGGCTTGACAACATACTTTGAATTTTTTGTCTCATGTCTTCGTACAAACAATTTATATGATTCGTTGCAATTGCTCTTCGTGTCGGGGCTTGATATTCAGGATCGAGAATATTTAAGAGTTTCCT
>JABUQX010011495.1:17500-30953 GCA_015478945.1 Trachelipus rathkii | reverse complement strand
AATGAATGAAGTTTCAAAAGAAGATGCTTGAATCTAGATAGGGAAGCTGATATTGCAATATTTAACATAACACTGCATACTTAGAAGGCAAAAAGAGGGGAATGAACAGTTAGGAAGGAGGAAAACCATGAAAATTGGGATCATTACCAACAGAGTTTTTACGGCTATTTCGGCATTTGAAAAAAAATGTGTTCATTGAGGATGCAATTTCATAAGCAGATAATAGAATGGTTAATAATTAGTTTCTATGGCGTTCTTATACGTAGTTGGACGCTTTTTTATGAAATTTTCAATTTTTGTTTTATATCAGCAAATTTCAATATAGTACATTATACAAGGGCTGTTTTAAAAAATTTTACTTCTAAATTTACGCTTTTCCTTAATTTTCACATACAAATTTAACTCTTAAGGTACGATTTTTCCTAATTTCAAGGTTTCAATTATTTGGTAATCTTAAAATTTGAGTTATACGGATTTTTCAGCATTTGAAAAAATAATGTGTTTATTGATATGCAATTAAAAGCAGAGAAACGAATTTATTAATAGTTTAGTTTTAGGTGTCTTAATTGAGTTTTTTTAAGGAAATTTATATATTTGTTTATATACCAAAATTTCATTAGTTGTGACAACTGTTTTTAATAAAAAATTTTAACTTCAATTAAACTCATTTAATTCTTAATTTTCACACAATTTTAGAACTCATAAAAGTACGATTTTCCTAAATAATTACTTTGGTAATTATTTAGATAAATTCTAAGTAGAGCTTTTTACTTGTTGGCAGAAAATTCAAATACATGTGTATTCATTGAAATGCATATTGCAAAAATGATAAGAAAAGAAAGTGATTTTAATCGTTTAAGTGTCTTTAAATTGAGGTCTTTGTTACTGAAATTTCAATATTTGTTGGTGGTATACCAAATATTATAAATTAGTTGTTGAAAACTGTTTTAATTAAATTTTAACTTCTAATTACGCTTTTTCTTTAAATTTTCACATTACAAATTTGAACTCTTAAAAGTCTATTTTTTTAAATTTTCAATTTGAAATTATTTTTAGAAATTTTCATTGAGTTGTTAACGGTATTTTCAGCATTTGAACAAATAATGGGTTTCATTGAAAGGACCTTCTAAACGATATTTAATTTGGTTTACGAAAGTTCTAGTAATTGACGTTTTTAATGAATTCAATATTTGTTTATATACCAAATTCTTCATTTAGTTGTGAAACTTCTGTTTTAATAAAGAAAATTTAACTTCTAAATTACGCTTTTTCTTAAATTTTCACATTGCACAATTTCGAACTCTAAAAGTACTATTGTCCTTGAATTCAACTTGAAAGTTATTGTTGAAATACTATAAATTGAGTTCTGACGTTATTTTCGCATTGAACAAAAATGTGTTTTATTTGAATGCAATTTCAAAAAAGCAGAAAAGCGAATTTCATATAATAGTTTTAGGCGTTTTAATTGAGCCGTCTTTTGTTATGAATTTTATATTGTTTGATATATTACCAGAACTATTTTCATCATAGTTGTTGCAACCCTAGATTTTAATAAATTTTAACTTCTCAAATTACGCTTTTTCCTTTCAATTTTCAATTAAACTGTGAGCTTTAGAACTTTTAAACGTACGATTTTTCCTAATTTAAGACCATGTGAATTATTTGGTATTCTAAATTGAGTTTTTCATGACGGGATTTTCAGCATTGAAAAATACGTGTTTCATGAGAAATGCAATTTCAAAGCGAAAAAGAGACATATATTAATATTTTAGTGTCTTAATGACGTTTTTAATAAATTTCACATATTATTGATTTATTATACAATATTAGTTGTGAAAACCCTGTTTTGATAAACAAGATAAGAGTTTTTGGATCATAATTTGTGTTCAAATTGCACTCCAAATTTCAGAACTTTAAAATTCGATTTTCCTAAAATTCGAACATTAATTATTTGTGGTAAATGAATGAAATTGAGTTTTTAATGGTTTTTCAGCATTGAAAAACTATGTGTTATTGGTATCAATGACATTTTCAAAAAGCGATAGCGAAATTTCTATGAATAGTTTCTAAGGGGTTCTTAAATTGACGTTTTTAATTGAAATTTTTATATTTGTTTTAGTTTTCACTCATTTTATTTGTTGCGACAATCATGTTGCTTTGACATCATATTACAGACCATAAAAGTAAGAAGCTTTTATTTTTGCAACAATTATGTTGTTTTATATCTTGAAAGTAAAATTTTTTATTTTTGAATATTTTAAATTTTTTTTAAATCTTTTAAAATTGTGTTGTTGTAGCAGACCCTGATCCTTGGGTAGAACCATATTATCCTGAACTAGAGGAAGCTCCTGTGGCACCAGAGAAGAGAATTATTAATTAGTTTTAGGTGTTCTAAATTGACAGTTTGTAGAGTGAAATTTCAAATTTGTTTTTACGATACCAATTTTCATTAATGATGTAAAAACACTAGTGGTAATAAAAATTTTAATTTCTAAATTACGCTTTTTATTCTGAAATTCATGACAAATGCGCTTATTTACAATTAGACTTTTTCCTAAATTAAGCCCATTTGTTGCCTAATTATCGTTGCCTAAATTTAAATTGAAGTTTAAGAGCAGCTATTTATCGTACGTAAAGAGACCATAGGCAAATGCTGTAATTTCAAAGCGAAGGATTATTTATTGTTTTAGTGTCTTAATTTACGTTGGTTTTAAATGAGTCTCAATATTTCTGATATGTCATATTCCTAGTGTGTGAAAAACCTAGGTGTTTGAATTTTAATAAACTTAACTTCTAGAAATTACCTTTTTTTAATTTCCCATTTCCCACTTTTGTAGACTTGTAAACTTACAATTTTTCCTAAATTTCGACCTTTGAATTATTTGGTAAATCTTAAAATTGAGTTTTTAACGGTATTTTTAGCATTTGAAAAAATCAAGAACACCAAGGGGAATAAGATCATGAAAATCTAATTTCTTCTTCGGTTGTCAGTTATCTTGTCATAGGATGGAACTTCATTATTGTGTTTTATATACCAAATATTTCATTATTGTGTAACTCCGCTTTTAATAAAAAATGTGTAAAATCGCTTTTCTATAATTATCACATTAGATTGAAGCGCTCTTAGAAGTAGATTTTTCCTAATTTCAACATTTGATATTTTTTGTATTCTTAAAATTGAGCTTTTTTACGTAATATTTGCAGCATTTGAAAAATTAATGTTTGTTTCACTTTTGAATGCTAGTTTCAATTGCGAAATGCGAATTTATTTATAGTTTTAGGTGTCTTAATTGGACGTTTTTAATGAAATTTCAATACTTTTTATTTTTACATATTTCATTAGTTGTGAAACCTGTTTAATAAAAATTATAACTTCTAAATTTACGCTTGTTCTTAAAATTTTCAGCATTTAACAACTTTTTAGAACTTTAGTCTATTTTTCCTAATTTACATTGAATTAGAATTTGTTAAATCGTAAAAATTGGAAGTATAGTTTTATACCGGTATTGTTCATCATTGAAAAAACATATGTTTATTAAATGCAATTTCGAAAAGCTGAAAGGTGAATTTATTATTGGTGTGCTTATAATTGACGTTTGTTTAATGAAATTTCATATTTGTTTTTAAGATATCACAGTATTTCATTAGTTGTGAAACTGTTTTAATAAAAAAATTTAACTTCTAAAAGTTACGCTTTTCTTATTTTAATTAACATTATAGATAGGACTCTAAGTACATTTTTCTAATTTCAACATTTGAATTACTTTGGAGTAATCTTACACTGAGTTTCTCTCGTGTTATCAGCATTTGAACATTATGTGTTTCATTTGAATGCTATTTTCGAAGAAAAAGCAGAAAGTGAATTATTAATAGTTTTAGGTTTTTAACTGTCTTAAATTGACGTTTTTATGAAATTTCAATTTGTTTTATTTTACCATAATTTTCATTACTTGTTAGAACCTGTTTTAATAAAAATTTTAACTTTAAATTACTCGTATTTCTTAATTTTAGAACGTATAATCAATTGTAGACTCTTAGTACGAATTTTTCTAAATTTCACCATTTGATTATTGGTCTGCGGTTAATTCAAATTGGCGTTTTTTACAGGTTTTCAGCATCTTGAAAAATAATGTTGTTATTGAAATGCAATTTTCAAAAACCAGTTAATCGAATTTATTAATAGTTTAGATGTCTCTCAATTGAGCGTTTTTTTATAGAAAATTTCCATATTTTTTTTTATATTATCAAAATATATTTTATAAAATTGTGAGAAACAGTTTTAATAAAATTAACTTCTAAAATTACGCTTTTTCTTAATTTTTCACTATCTCTCCCCCTTTCATAATATTAAGTAACTAATTAACCATTTGAAATTATTTGGGGCAAATCTCAAACTCTGTCTATACGGTTTATGCAGCATTTTGAAAATAATGTGTTTCATTGAATGCAATTTTTCACAAAGCTGAAAAGTGAATTTATTATCAGTTTTGATAATTCTTAAAATTGAGCTTTTTTAAGGAAATTTCAAATATTTGTCTTTATATACCAATATTTCATTAGTTTTGAACTGTGTTTAATAAAAAATTTAACTTCTAAAATATACGGCTTTTTCTTAAATTTTCACATACAATTAGAACTCTTAATAGTACGATTTTTCTAAAATTTCAACATTTGAAATATATTGTTATCTTAAAATTGAGTTTTTAACGGTATTTTTCAGAATTTGAAACTCTATCATTCATTAAATGCAATTGTTCAAGCCTTCCCAGAGCCCCAATATAGTTTGAGGTGTCCTTAACATTGACGTTTTTTAATGGAAATTTTCAATATTTGTTTTTTATATATACCCAAATATATGATTTCTGTGAAAACCTCCTTTAATAAAAAATTTTAAATTCTATAATTACGTTTGCTTAATTTTCACATTACACATTTAGACCTCTTATACGATTTTTCTAAATTTCAACTTTTGAATTTATTTTGTTGTCTTAAAATTGAGTTTTTAACGGTATTTTTCTCAGAATTTGTGAAAATATGCTGTTTATGAAATGCATTTCAATGCAGAAAAGCGATTTCGTTTGTGTTTAGGGTTTGTTTATGGTTTTTAATGAAATATTGTAATTATTTGTTTTTATATACAATATTTCATTAAAATCATGAAAAATTTGTTTTAATTAAAGAAATTTTAACTTCTAAATTACGCTTTAGGCTATAATATTTTCACGATATTACGTTTAATGACTCGCAAGGTGTCGATTTTTTCCTGAATATTTCAACATTTGAAGATTATTGTGGTAATCTTAAATTGAGTTTTGTTAACGTGGTATTTTCCAGCATTGTTGACTATAAACGTGTCTGGAATGAAATGCAATTTTAAGCAGGAAATGGAATTATTTTATTATGGTTTCTCAATCTACGAGGTTTTTTTACTGAAGATTCAATTATTTAGTTTTTATTACCGATTTCAGTTAGTTGTGGAAACCTGTTTTAATAGAAAAAGTTGTAATTCTAAAATTTAGTTTTTTTCGCAATTTTCAGCATTACAAATTTAGAACTCTTAAGACGATTTTTCTTAGATTTCAACATTTGAATTATTGTGAATCTTAAAAATTAGTTTTTAACGTTATTTTCAGTCATTTGAAAAATAATGTGTTGCATTGAAAGAAACGAAAGAAAAAATAGATTTATTAAAAATTTTATGTGTCTTAATTTGACGTTTTTAATGAAAAATTTCAATATTATGTTTTATATACCAATATTTCATTAGTGTGGAAAACCTGTTTTATAAAAAATTTTAATTTGAAATAGGCGTTATCTTGAATTATGAAATCTAAATTTAGAACTCTCTAAAGTACATTTTTCCTTAATTTCAATTTTGATTATTGTTAAATCTTTGAAATTTTAGTTGTAACGCTTTAATTTAGCATTGAAATAATGGTTTGTATTGGAAATGCAATTTTTCAAAAAAGCGAAAGCGAATTTATTATAATAGTTTTAGGCGTCGTAAATTGCGGTTTTTTAATGAAATTTTATATTTTGTTTTATATTACCAAAGTTATTTCCCATCATTATAAGATTGTTTAATTCAAAAATTTTACTTCTAAAGTTACGCCTTTTTATTCTTAATTGTATATAGCATTTACAATTTAGATTTTACTTAAATGATACGATGTTTTCCTAAATCTCTACAAATTTGTCTATTTTTACTTCTTTAAATTGAAACCATCTTATTCTTCTCTGCAACTTTATCTATTAACGTGTTTTCATTTTGAAATCATCTTATTCTTCTCTGAAACAAGAGAAATTATTAAGTGTTTTCGGTGTGTCTTAAATTGACGATTGTTTAATTGAAATTCTAATTTGTTTTTAGTGCTATTACCACAGAATTTTCAGTTAATTGTGAAACCTCTGTTTTTTATAAACCTTTTCTATTCTCCTTTCTATTTTTTAGATATTCACTTGTCCACTTTAAAACTCTTAAAATACGATTTTCCTAAATTCAACATTTTGAAATTATTTGTCAAATCTTAAAAATTTGAGTTTTTTAACTGTATAATTCAGATTGAATTAATTGTAGGTATTCAGTTCAATCAGCAATTATCAAAAGCAGAAAAGGAGATTATTAATTGTTTTAGGTTGTCTTAAATTGACGTTTTTAGATGAAATTTCAATATATTTGTTTTTATATTCAAATATTTCATTAGTTGTGAAACCTGTTTTACATAAAAAATTATAACTTCTAATAGGCTTTTTCTTTAAATTTTCACAATTTCGAATTTTAGAACTCTTAAGTCGAATTTTGTCCGTAATTTCAACTTTGAAATTATTTGGTAATTTTAAAATGAGTTTTTAACGGTAATTTTCGCATTTGAAAAGAATATAATCGGTGATTCATAACTGAATGCAACTTTCAGAAGCTTGAAAAGTGATTTATTATGTTTAGGTGTCTTAAATTGAGTTTTTTAATGAAATTTCAATATTTGTTTTAATATACAAATTTAAAATAGTGTGAAAACCTGTTTTATAAAAAATTTACACTTTCTATAATTACGGCTTTTTTTCTTAAATCTTTCCAATTTAAAATTAATCTAAAGTGCGCATTTTCCTACATTCAACATTTGAAATTGATTTGTAAATCTTAAAATTAGTTTTTAGTGATATTTTCAGCATTTGAAAAAGATAATGTGTTTCATTGAAGAATGCAATTTCAAAAAGCATGAAAGCGAATTTATAATAGTTTTTGGGTCTTAAATTGACGTTTTTTAATTGAAATTTTATTAATTTTTGTTTTAGTATACCAAATATTTCATTAGTTGTGAAATGTTATACATAAAAATTTAATTTCTACAATTCAGCTTTATTCTAAATTTTAACTATTACGAATTTGAACTCGTTAAAAGTACGATTTTTCCCGAAAATCTTCAACATTTGAAATTATTTGTAAATCTTAAAAATTAAAATTATTTCCAGCACTTTGAAAAAATAATTGTTTCTTGAAATGCAATTCTTACAAAGCAGAAAAGGCGAATTCACTAAATTTTAGGTCTTAAGAGATTAGACGCTTTTTAATTAATTTCAATATTCGTTATATATAATATTTCATTTTGTGTGAAAACCTGTTTTAATAAAATCTTATAATTTTAAAATTACGCTTTTCTTAAATTCACG
Source organism: Trachelipus rathkii (assembly GCA_015478945.1). Lineage (NCBI taxonomy): Eukaryota > Metazoa > Arthropoda > Malacostraca > Isopoda > Trachelipodidae > Trachelipus > Trachelipus rathkii. Next base: position 23,285 of record JABUQX010011495.1, on the reverse strand, counting down.
TTAAAAATAGGACTCTTAAAGTACGATTTTTTATGATAAAATTTCAAACATTGAATTATTTGGATAATCTTAAAATTGAGTTTATTAACGGTATTTTCAGCTCATTGAAAAAAATCTTTCATATAAATGTTATTTTCGAAAAGCTGAAAAGTGGAAATTTATATAGGAAGGTCATGTTCAATTTAAGTAGTCTTCTTTGTTAACATTTTTCAATATTTGTTTTATTTTATAACCAAATATTTCATTTACTTTATACCTACTACCCACCTGCTTCTTACATAACACACACCTTGAATTTAACTTCTAAATTAACGTCCTCTTCTCTCCCTACTTTTTATTCCATTACAATTTGTAACTCTTTAAAAGTACGTTTTTTGCTAAATTCAACATTTGAAATTAGTGAATTTTAGGTTAATCTTTAAAGTGAGTTTTATAAACGCTGTTATGATTCATTCATTTTCCATTATTTAATGGTGACACAATTTTTATCTGTTTCTTTAAAATCTAAAGACTGTTGAACTAATTTTCATAGTTTAGTGGTCTTAAAGTTGACGTTTTTAATGAAATTCAATAGTTGATTAATATACAAATATTTCACTTACTTGGGTGAAAACCTGTTTTTAATAAAACTGTGCTATTTAATTTCAAAAGTTACGGCTTTTTTCAATTTTCACATTACAAATTTAAGACTTATAAAGAAGTGATACGAATTTTTTAAATTTCACATTTGGAAAATATATTTGGGTAATATCTCAAAATTTGAGAGTTTGATTTACATGATTTTACATAGCTTGTAGAAATAATGTGTTTCATGAAATTAACATTTTTCAAAAAGCTGAAAGAGGTATTTATTATAGAGAATTATCGAATGTTCTTAAATTAGATCGTGTTGTTTAATAAGACTAATTCATAATATTGTTTCTAATATACGTCAATATCTTTCTATTAGGTTTTTGGTTAAAGACCGTGTTCATTAAAACAAATTTAATCTTCTAGAATTAGTTTTTTTAATTTTCACAATTACAAAATAAAACCCCGAATAAAAATTACGCTTTTTCCTAATTTTTCACATTTGAATTATTGGTTAATTTTGTGATTTGTGTGTTTAAGTTTAAATCTGTTTTACGCATTCGAATGGGTAGATGTTTTTTGCATTTTGATTTTTAGTTCGAATTGTAGACAATGTGTTTTGTATTTATAAGTTTTATTTGTTTCTAATTAACAACATTATTCATAAATAGTCTTCCCATATTTTTTTTTATATTCCTACAATTTCATTAGTTGGTGAAATCCTGATTTTAATAAAAAACTTTAACTTATAAAATTACGGTTATACTTAAAACTTTTCTCATTACCAAAAGCGAATGAAGGTAAAGTCTAATTCGTCAGAACAGTCAAACATTTGACATTGTTACAGGTAAGTTATAAAATTGTAGTTTTTTAACGGGTTGTTTGAAGAGATTGAACACTTAAAGCGTTTTATTTATAACATTTTTCAAATAGTAGGCAAAGTTTTCCTGGATTTGTGTTTTAATTTTGAGGAGGTTAATGTATTTTGAATATGTGTTTTTATTTTACATGCAAGTCTGTGTTTTAGTCTTCAAGAATGTTTTAATAAAGAAATTTAAACTTCTAAATTCATCCATCACCTAATTTCACATTACGAATTTAGAACGCTTAAAAGGTACGCTTTTCCTAAATTTCATTTGAAATTATTTGGGAATTTGCTAATTGATTTTTATACGGTTATTTTGCAGTTTAATATACCTAATGTGACTGCATTGAAAAGCAATTCAAAAAGCAGAAAAAGCTGGAATTTGTAATTGTTTTGGTCCGATTACCTTATCTAATCTATGGAAAGGAATTTTGTAATATCATTTAACAATTGTTTCATATAGGGTTGTTGACACACGCTTCGGAGAAGTGTGGTTCTGGTAAAATCACCTTTTTCTAAATTTTTCACTTACAAATTTAGAATCTCTAAAAGTACGTAATTCGATCTAAAAACAAAATTTCAGTTAGGTTTGTATCTTATAATATGCTGTTTCGAAATTTCTTATTCTCAGCCTTGGGAATAAAAAATGTGTTTATTTGGTTGTGAATGAGAATTAAGATGGACAACTAGAAAGCTTGTTGAACTAGTGACTTAGGCGTTAATGAATATATGAAGTTTAAGTAAAATATTAATATTGTTTTATTTACCGAATTATTGTCTATTTAACCCTCTTTATAAATAAATATTTCCCGTTCCATTATTAATAAACTGTATTTCTCAAAATTACACATTACATTTAGAACTATTAAAGTCGATTTTTCGCTAAATGTTAACATGTTGAAAAGTTATTTGTGTAATATCATGTAAAAGTTGAGTGTTTTAAGCGGTATTAAGATTTGAAAAAGAATAATGCTGTTTCATGAAAATCAATTTTCATAAAAGCAGAAGGAATTTATAAGTAGTTTAGTGTTCCTCTAATTGGACGGTTTTTGTAATGAATTTCCAATATTTGTTTTTATATACCAAAATATTTTCATTAGTTGGTGAAAACCTGTTTTTTAATTAAACATTTTAACTTCTTAAATTACAATTTTGTTTTCTTTAATTTTCACATTACAATTTTAAGACTATTAAAAGTCACGATTTCCTAAATTTCAAACATTTGAATTATTTGTACATCGTTAAAATTGATTAATGGATTTTTCAGCAGTTGAAAGAATAATGTGTTTCATTGGAAATGCAATTTTCAAAAGCAGAGGCAGAGATTATTAAAGTTTATTGGTGTCTATAAATTGAGCGTATTATGAAGAGTTGTCAATATTTGTTTTTATAATCCAAATAGTTTTGTTTGTTTTTTTTTAATTACTGTTTTATAAAAAATTAACTTTACTAAAATTACGCTTTTTTCTTAATTTTCGTACATTAGACTAATATTGACTCTTAAAGTCTCCATATTTGTCGCTGAATTTCAAGTTTGAAGATTATTGATTATATGGGTATTCTTAATTGAGTTGTTTTAACGTTTTTTCAGCATTTGAAAAAACAATGTGTTTAAATTAAAATGCAGTTTCAAAAAGCAGAGAGAGCGTTTTATATAAGTTTTTAGGTGTCTTTAATTTGTACTGTTTGTTTAATGAAACTTTTATATTTGTTATTTTATATACCATAATTTCGATTAGTGTAGATAATCCTGGTTTAATATCGAAATTTTAATTCCTAAACATTACGCTTTTCCTTTTAAATTTACTATTTATTAATTTAGAACTTTCTAAAAGTACGATTTTTCCAGTAATTTTCACACCATTGGAAATGATAATTGGTAATTCTTATTGAGTTTTTACGGATTTCAGCATTTGAAAAACTGACTGTTTCATGGAATGCAATTCAGAACAAAGGGCAGAAAAAGGAATTTTATGTGAATTCAAATTAGACTACATTCAAAACTCTGTTCTTTTATCTTGCAAATATTTCATTAGTTTGGAAAACCTAGTTTTAATAAAAAATTATATAACTTCTAAAATTTGCGCTTTTTCTTAACTTTTCACATTACAAATTTAAGTACTTGCTTAAAAGTACGATTTTTCCTAGAATTTCAACATTTGGAAATTATTTGTGTTCTTAAAAATGAGTTTTACGGTAATTATTCAGCATTTTAAAGTCGATATAAATGTGTTTCATTCATAATGCAATTTCAAAAGCAGAAAGAGAAATTTATATTGCTTTTAGGCTGTCTTTATTTTAACTCCCGCCATGGGATGATATTTGTTATAATAATATCAAATATTTCATTAGTTGTGAAAAACTGTTTTAATAAAAATTTTAATTCTAGAAATTACGGATTTTCGTTAAATTTCACATTCGATTCTAACTTCTTAAGTCGATTTTCACTTAAATTCACATTTGAAAATTAAATTTGTAAATCTTTTAAATTGCAGTTTTTATCGGTATTTCAGCATTTGAAAACACAATATGTGTATTCATTCTAGAAATGCAATTTCAAAAAGCGAAAAGTGAAGTTTATTAATAGTTTTAGGTGTCTTTAAATTAACGTTTTTATGAAATTTACAATATTTTTTATACAAAATATTGTCTATGTGAAACTGTTTAATAAAAAAAATTTACTTCTAAAATTGAGCGAACTTTATCTTAGTTTTCACATTGACAATATGTGATTCTTCTAAAGTCATTTTGCGCTACAATTTCACATTTGAAATTTTAAGGTAAATCTATAATTGAGTTTTTAACGTATTTTCAGGGCATTTTGAAATAATAAGTGTTTCATTGAAAGATGACAATTTTCAATAAGCAGAAAAGCGGATTTATTAATAGTTTTATGTTTCTTAAATTTTCGTTTGCTTTTTTTAATGAATTTAATAATTTGTTTATACAATGAATACCGTTAGTTGTTGCAAAACATGTGTTTAAATAAAAAATTTTACTCCTAAAAGTTACGCTTATATTCTTAATTATTCACATACGAAATGTTAGAGCTCTTAAATAAACATTTGTTCCTAAGTTTCAAGCTTTTAAATTATTTCGCGTAATTTAAATTTGCAGTATTTACGGTATTTCAGCATTTGAAATAATAATTGTTTCACTTGGATGCCATTTCAAAAAGCGAATTCGTTTATAGTTTTAGGAGGTGTCTTAAATTGACTTTGTACGAAATTTCAATATTATCGTTCTTCTATACCCAATATTTCTTAGTTGTGAATAACCTGTTTAATAAACCATTTAACTTCTAAAATACGCTTTTTCTTAATTTTCACATTACAAATTAGAACTCTTAAAGTACGATTTTCCTAAATTTAAACATTTGAACATTATTTCTAATTCTTAAAATTGTGTAGTTTTTAACGGAATTAATTCAGCATTTGAAAAATAAAAATGTGTTCATTGAATGCAATTTCAAAAGCACAACAAGGAATTTATAAACTTCATACATCCAATAAATGTATTTAATGAAAATTTCAAAAATTTGTTTTTAATGATATGTTTATCATTTATTTTATAAAACTGTTTTTAATAAAATATATACCTTTAAAATTACGCTTTTTCTTGATTTTTCATTACAAATTTAAAACTCTTTAAAAGTACCGATTTTTCCTAAATTCACATTTGAATTATTTGGTATAAGATTCTTATGAAACGAGTTTTAACAGTATTTCATTCAGCATTTTCGAATATATATGATCGTTATTTCATGACAGTAGCAATTCGACAAAAAGCGAAAGACAGATTTATTATTGTATTTACTGTGTCTTATATTTACGTTTTTTAATTAAATTTCAATATTTTTTTATATACCAAATATTTCATTAGTGGTGAAAACCTGTTTTAATAAAAAAAATTAACTCCTAAAATTACGCTTTTTCTTAAATTAATGAAATCTTCTTTACAATATAAAGTAATAAAAGTACGATTTCCTAAATTTCAACATTTGGAAAAATTATTATTGTAAATTTTCACTGTTTTAAGTTGTTCAATTTCAAATTTAGAAAAACCAAATGTGTGAATATTCTGAAATGCATTTCTGGAAAAGCAGAAAAAGTGAATTTATTAATATTTTAGGAGTCTTAAATTGACGGTTTTTAATTGAAATTTGCAACAATGGAGTTGATAAAACGAAAACTAAACTGAATAATGAAACTCATGGTTTAATAAAAAATTTTAACTCTAATTACGCTCTTCTATAAAATCTTCCTAGGAAAACACTTTAGCTCTCATAGCTGCATTCCTCACCTCTAAACTTTATAGTGAGATTCATGTGACTTTAGCATTCTTAAAATG
>JABUQX010011495.1:5000-10000 GCA_015478945.1 Trachelipus rathkii | reverse complement strand
ATTACTCCATCTGGCACAGCACTTCAAATTCAAGAGTCATATTTCAATGCAGAAAACACCACGACTTACTCAAAAATTTCTCAATCAGTTCAGGATGACTTCCTTAGGCCTCGAGAACATTAAAGCCCAAACTGGACAATTTCTCCACAAGCCGCGGAAGGGGGACAGTGGTATTGTACTTGATAAAGAGGTCCAACCAGACTTCTCTGTGCTGCTGAGGGAATAGGTATACAGACAGTGGGGTGGTCCTCTTCACCTTTAGCTTGTTCCAAATCTCAAAAGCCTTCTTCAAGTCCTCCTCATGGTGGTCGATAGCCAGAGGCTGGTTGTCATTCACCTTCATGTAATGAAAGGGGTCGTTTTCCACCTGCTCCTGCTCTTGGGCACCATCGTTGTCGTGACCAGGAGTCACGTTTATCAGCACCTCACTGATAACCCTCTTCCTGATGATCTCCTTCAAGTCCTCATTCAGGAACTCAACGACTGGAAGTTTGAAATGAGGGCGGAGGGCTGTGGTCATCAGCAGGTCTATGTCCACAAACAGGTGCTCAAACCTCCCCTTGAAGGCCACCTTAAAGTTGGTAGGATATATATATATATATATATATATATATATATATATATATATATATATATATATATATATATAATATTATATATATTATATATATATATATAATATATATAAAAGATCTATAATACATATATACAAATAAATATAATATATATATATATATATATATATATATATATATATATATATATATATATAATATATATATATATATTTTATATATATATATATATATATATATATAATATATATATAATATATAATAATAATATATTATAATATATATAAATATTATATTTATATATATATATATATATAATTATATATATATATATATATAATATAATAATAATAATATATATATATTATATATGATATATATATATAATATATTAATATATATAAATTATATTATATTAGAGTTATGACAAAAAAGAAATTTTTTTAGACTGTATTAGAAATCAAAGAACTTTTTAATAATGACAATAATGACAGAAAATGACAATTATTTCGTTCAATTCATAAAAAATATTCCGTACCAATGACAATGAAAATTCTGAAACTTAAGTACATTCATCACAATCAAAATGTATTAGTTGCAATAAGCTTCAGATTCAAATATTTATCTGTTTTGCATTTCTGGTACAGTTCTTCCATTAATTTCACCCTTCGTTCGGCACAAATATTCGTCTGTGGTATATCTACAACGGATCTGTCAACATTCCAGTGAGTTACAAAGCACTTCATGGCTGCAGAGCAATTTAATTCGGAAATTCTATCCATCAATTTCTGGTGAATCTGTGCATTGAACATTTGGTTAGAAAACCAGGCTTCTTGCCATGTATTTGAGATGAAATCGACGGTGTTTCCAGCTGAAATATCTACCATTAGCAAGGGGAAGTACGAAATAATAGCTATAAAGCACCTGAATTCCATCTGGCTTAGTGAAGAGACGGATTTCTCCAATTAATTACAGGGTACGCACTAATCTCTTTTCGGTAACTGATTGCTTTACTTCATAACTCTAACATTAATCGAATCATTATTTGGCAATCAGCAGCAAATAGTTATTCATTTACACTCTGAATTTTATACTGCAGCAACTATCGTATTTTCCACCTTCAGATAGCCTACGAAATTCATAGTTGAGAAGGGTTGTAGAGAAATTGAATAAAGAAGTCATAACACATGCTTTAAGATTCTATTAAGAATGTGATGCTGGCAGCCAATGTACTGTGGCTGACCAAATCTTCATATTACCATTTGAGCTTTTAATTTTTTAACAATTCCATTCACTGTCCAGTATTTATTGCTGTTGTGTCACATACGATTATTTTGAAGTTCTTCCATGCATCAAATTGATTCACCAAACTTTGCATTAAAATTTACTGGGCTAATGAACATTCACATTTTACTATACCTAATTTCAATTCCTCTAAGATTACCACTTGATACTCGTGGTTTGCAATTCGCTTACCGTAAAAACGAAGGCAGAAATATTTCTCTTCTTGCAAAATAGATTTTATTTTACGCTTCGCATCTTCGCTACTTCTTAAAACAGCTCGCCAAACACCTGACTGTGATAGTGTTGAAACACTGATTCCATCTTCGGCCAGACTGGAGCAGTAGCTTTATTACTTGAAAGAGATTTTGTCACCAACTTAGCTGCATGTGATGCTAAACGTTTGACACGTTTTCCTTTGTCATAAGTGATTTAATAAATAATAATTTAAATAATCATTAAAAAAAAGTCATGAGCGATTTTATAAGGATCTACTTTTTTATTTGCTACAGGATACAGCACCGTACATACAGATCTCGTGACACACACTGATACTGAAACGGATTGGTGCGGGAAGTTTTTTTTATGGCCACCTGCAATAATAATGTTTTAGTAATCAGATCACAAAAGTTCATCATTTGCGACAACAGGAGATTCAAAATTTTGCAAAATTTTTTAGCCACATAAACTAATATATATATATAATATATATATATTATATTAATATATAATAATATATTATATATATATATATATATATTATAATATATATATATATATATATAATATATATATATTTATATATAATTATATATATATATATATATATATTTATATATATATAATAATATAACACAAATTAAACCAAAATTAAATGAAAATTTATTTTCTATTTGCCAAATTAATTTTTTACATTATCAAGACTAATACTGCCTAATATTGTACATTGTTTTTAAAATTTAAGGATTGAAAACAAATAAACCTTAGGGCTTGTAGTCCTCTAATTGCGGAATTGCGAGAATTGCGATTCCGCAATTCCGCATCTGCGGAATGTGATTAGCATTCCGACTAACTGCAATTCCGCACTTTTTCAAATTATCCGAAATCGCAATTCCGCAATTTTGTTTGGTAGTCCGCAATTGCGGGAAATTGCGGAATGCGGATGTAAATGCGGAAGCCCACCTCTTGATATATATATATTATATATATATAATATATATATATATAATATATATAATATATATATAATTATATATATAATATATATATATTATATATATATATTATATATATATATATATAATATATATTATATATATAATATATATATATATTATATTTATAATTATATTAATATATATATTATATATATATAATATTATAATATATATATTATATATATATATATTATAATATATATATATATATATATATATATATAGAATATATAGATAAAATATTATATATATATATTATATATATATATATATATAGATATATATATATATATATATATTATTATATATATTATAATATATATATAATATATATATATATATATATATATATATATATATATAATATATTATATATATAATATATATATATATATATATATATATAATATATATATATATATTAGTATATATATATTATTAATATATATATATATAGATATTAAAAAAAACACAGCCTGCAAGTGTGTGCTTTTTAAATTTTAGCTATTATTTTCAACAATTTGAGAGATATTTTTAAAAATTATTAATATGCAATAATAGCAACTATATTATGTTTCATTATTAGTGAGCCTAGTTGCATTTTAGTCAAGATTTTCACTGACCTTTTAAATATTTGAAATAAATGAGAATGAAAAAAAATATTAATTTCAAAATTTAACACAAAAGTACAAAAGAATGTATCTTTAAATTTTATTGGCTAGAATTTTATTATTCATATGCAAACTCTTCTTACAGACCAAACTTTTAATTATTTCCCTGTGTGTAAGGGAGAAAGAATACCCGCCGGGTATGTTCTGCGTGTCGTAGAAGGCGACTAAAGAGGTATTGGTGGTTGGGTTGGCTACCCACTACCACTTATCTCTTGCTAGGAATGCTAATGCAAGGCTCGGACAAGGTCGTGATAGCCGTAAGCAACCTGCTATCTTTCGGCGAGGAAGCGGGCGGGTAGCGCCACCGGGCGCGCCTTAGCGCCGCCGGGCCGGGGGCGACCCGGGTCCGGTGGCGACAACGAAGTCGCCGTGGCGCCCGCCCGCCCCCGCGCGTCCGCCCAACGCGCCGACCCCTACCGCCCCCCCCGCGCCGGACGCGCGGAGCCCAAGCGCCGCGTCCCGGAAAACACGACCCAGCGCCCGCCGCACGAACCGCGCGCCGGCTCCGCGGGCGCATCCGGCGAAAATTTATGAATCGTATGGGTACATGGAATGTCAAAGGAACAAATGATGAGGAGAAGAGGAGAGAGCTGATGGACGTATTTAGAAAAGAGTAAATTTGATTTGCTCGCTGTTACTGAAACAAAGATGAAAGGAAGCGGTGAAGATGTGTGAAATGTGTGTTTCCTAGAGGGAAAAAGAATGGGTAGGGGGAGAGAAGGAGTTGTAATTCTGATGAGTGACCTGTAGCACAGAGCTATGGTGGATTCTGTTTGTGTATTAGAATTCTAATGGTTTAAAATTTAAGTGAAAAGGCCATGTATGTGTGTTTGGTGCCATATGGTCATCATGAGGGTGACTGTTGAATGCAGAGATGCGAATTTTCTGGGATAATCTGAATGATGTTTTGTATGTGGTGAGTTGGAGCGCCAGACTGAGTGTGTTGGATAGGTAATCAAAAAAGGGATGGATAGCAGGTGGCTTTGGGGTGGCGGGAGGAAATGAGAATGGTAGGAAGGTGATTAATTTCTGTGAGGAGAGAGGTATGTGTGTAAGTTATACTTTCTTCAAACTCAAGAATATTCATAAGTAAACTAGGGTTGTGTAAGTAGAGATGATATCGAAGTGAAAAGTATGATTGGCTTTGTGTAGGTGAAGAAGGAGGTGTTTTATTATGTGATGGATGTGAAATCAATGAGGGGGTTACTAATGAGATTATTAGATCATTACATGGTTTTATGTAAGATTATTTTAGT